>CATKHJ011309243.1:0-10389 GCA_949750685.1 Vernicia montana
TTTATTTATATTTCCTTTTATCTCTCATTTTATATTTTTTTATTACTTTCATATTATTTTGTTAATTTATAAATTATGCTCAAAGTTATTTTTTTTTTACATATTCATCCAATAAAAATATAATTTGTTATTTAATAATATTAAATTAAATAAAAATTTAATTTAATTTTATATATTATAAAAAGACCGATGCACTATTTATATATTAATAAGTAAAACATAAATTTTATTTAAAAAAAAACATACAAAACAAACATTACATTGAATAATTAATAATAGTAGAGCACAATAAAAAAAATATTAATATTCATTCAATCTTCTGAATTAGTATAATGCTCCAATATATGCTCTATTAATGCATTACGGTTTTTGTGATAATTTTAAAAATAAAAAATAAAAAATAAAATGGTGTTTGACGTGGCACTGTACAAATACATTAAAATGAAATGTAAAATGGCGCGGATTGAAGTAATTTTTTACTGTAAAATGACTCTTCAAAAAAAAATGACGTGAATTAGAGAAGTCCTAAACAACTGTCGCATCTTTTGAAAAAAAAAATCTATATTAATTTTCACACCCAAAACACAAATCACACAATCCAACAATCTCAAAGTGTCTGCATTTATTAATTACACAAATAAAAATAACTAGATAAATTATCCAAATAAAACCTAAAATTTCTTATATTTTTTGAATTTCAATTTAAAATCTTTCATTATCAAATCAAGAAATAGCTAAAAATAGCATATTAAATAATAAATACACACACACACACACATATATATATATATATTCCCACCAGTATTGTTAAAATCGGACTAGTCGGTCGAACCGATTAAATTTAAAATCGATTACCGATTTGATTTTTAAATTACAAAAAAAATAGATAATTTATGAACTAAAAAAATCAATTTTAATTGAAAAAACTGTTGAATCGGTCGTACCAAAATTTATCTAAAATTACGTGGTTTTGAGTTTAATAAAAAATTAAAAAAAAAATCAGTTGAATCAATCATACTGCCAACTAATAAAAATATTGATTCAACCTCCAGTAAGATATTAACAACATTGATTCCCACTTTCCAGTCTATGTGATGAGGAAAGCAAGCTATAGGGTAGAGTATAATGTAGAATGTAGAATCGTCCAATCTCTTCAATTTTTCATGTTTGTGTCTGTAACTTTAACGACCACTAATATCACTGGCAATTAATGGCCCTGTTGCCTTCAAGCCCACCTTGTTCGGACATCTATGATCCTCTGGTTTGAAATGTGTTTGCTCCTCTCTTTCTCTCTCTCTCTCTCTCTATTTATTTATTCATTTAAGTTTATAATAACAGAAAAAAGCAATGAAGAAAAGCTAGCTGGAGATGACAAAGTTGATAAAAGTTAAAGATTCTTTATATTATAATTCAAGACTTCTAAGTCAACCATTCTTCAAATTAATAATTTTATATGTGTTGTGTTTTTTTTTTTTTTTTGCCAAATATATGTATAAGTGTAGTGTGCCTGTTATTCAGTATCATTAATTAATATACCTATTAATTAAATATTAAAATGAAATACTAAGGCTTTTCTTTTTTTTTTTACACAAGATATATATTAGTAAATGTGTAGTTATTAAATTAGTTAGTGGGTGGACAACAATGCACTGCTCATGAAGTGAAAAACCTAGCTAGCTCAATCAGAGCCTCGGTGAACCTCTCAACACTCAAAGGGGAAAACTCTCTTCAAGTATAGGGCAGCGGACTCGAACTCGAGTCAAGGCATAAGAGGTCTTATCATTGGGAATCTCAAGGGTTTAGCTCAATAGGTTTGTTCCAATTTTATTAACGAAATTTAATATTTTAGAGCAGCATGTAGAAGAAAATTTTAGATAAAACTCAGTTTATAATGAAAATTATAGAAAAAGTGATATTTAGTAAAATTGAAAATTTTAAATTTTGAATTTGAGGTATTAAATAATTTAAATGACATTATTTTTAAATTATAAAAATATTTAAAAATTTAATAGCTTATTATATATAATGTAAAATTTATATCAAAATTTTTTACTCACAATTTTAAGTGATTTTTAGTTTAATTGAAATTTTCAAAAAAAATATTATTAAATAATTTAAAACGATTAAATATTAAATTATATTATCAAACAGTATCTAATTCTATTATTAAATGAATATGAAAAATTAAATTTTATTATCATTTGACTATTGGCGTGTCTTATTTATAGTTCACATGGTAAATTCAGTCTATTTAAAAACTTTTGTACACAAGAGATAAGTTTTAATTATACAAACTAAATATAAAGTGTAATCTTAAGCTCGTTCGAAAAATAAATTTAATTTCAAAAAGACATATAAATTGATTTGGGAATAATTTAAAATTTATAAAATATATATATAATAAATTGATTTTTTTTTTTCTTTCTTTGAAGGGGAAATAATTGAAGAAGTGAGAGAGTTCTCCTTGTCATGGAATTTAAGGGTTTCTCATTTCTGGAATTAATGATTTTGATTTCAAAATGGCTTTGTCCATTTCAGTTTGATTCTTGTAGACCCACATGCAAGCCTTAATTACTTGAAGATGTGTGACAGTGTGGATATGGCTGGCTTAGCTAATTCATTGAATGGCATATAAGTTATTGTAAACAACTTCACGAGTAAACCTCTTTCTGATTTATTTCCTTCATTCCAATCAGCAGTATGTCTCGTGGTTATTATGGGCTTATTGGCCTATACTAGTATATTGCATATAAAAATAGTTTAGTTATATAGTCTATTGTCTAATATTAATAATAAATAGTAAGATTTAGATTTTATAATTATTTCATTTAAAAAAAAATCATAATTATACTGTTACTGTTGCTTCAAACTTTTATATTAGAGTGTGGGTTTCATATAAATTTAGCTTTTACTTTTTTTTTTTTTTTTTTAATATTGTACAATTGAATTGATATTTTTTAAAATACATGTTTTATAATTAAGGAATTTTTAATTTTAATATTCTTTATATTTTTAATTTTAAAGAGAGTTAAAGATAAAGTTAATTACTACAAGTTTGAAGCAGAATAATTAAAATTTGAATAAATTATGAAATATGCTCTTTTTTTCTTTCTTTCTCTTGGAATGAATAGTAAGGTAACCCAAAAGCATCCCTATGTGCAAATTTGCCATGATTGAAGAAAAAAGTGACCTTTCCAAATTGATTGCAAAAAGAAATGGAGACAAGCCAAAATTATACTGGGGATTAAATTAATGGAGTTATATATATATTGAGATCTCTTTTCATTGATACAGACACCTACTTAATTAATTACTGTGATAATTGTTATTAGAGAAAGTGGGACTCTAATAGGGAACAAAATTTGACAGGGACCCTCATTTAGATGCTTTTTCACAATTACAGAGGTAGAATAATTAATTAAAGTTTTTTTTCTTGAATATAATATAATCAAAATATTAAGCCATTATTTTTTTTTATGCCTTGCAAATAAAACTTTGATTTAGTAGTAAAATCAAAATTAAAGTTGTAGAAAATCGCAAGTTCAAGTATCAAATTTATTTCCTACTTTATTGAGTTGTAACATTTAATATAATTTGTTTCATACCCATATTATGTACTTATATAATTGATGTATTGAAGAGTTTGATATGATTTATTTCATCCCATATTTAATATTTATAATTGATATATGCAATATATCTATATTATATATAATATCTATTGAAAAAAAAAATCAGAATACTTAACTCATAATTACCTGCTAAACATATTTATGTTTTGCTCTGCCTTGCCTCTTCAAAACAATGAAATGAGCATATATATATATATATATATATATATATATATATATATATATATCTTAAATTTCAAAACACAATCATCACTTCACAATTCACATGCTTTAAAAAAATGTGCAATTTTAAACTCATTTATATAAAAATGATTTAGGGCATCCTTTATTGATTAAATTCAAAGATAAATAGGTAGAGTGTAGAGTAATTAAGAATAATAAATTTAAAAAAATATTGGGTCAATTATAACCAAAATGACTAAAAAGCCTTAAATATTTTTCATTTACTTTCAATGTATGACTTTTTTCTAACAATATATTTGAATTTGACTTATTCACTATTCAAATAATTTAAATTTAAATTTGACTCATATTAAAATTGAATTAAATTTTATTATTTTATAAGTTAAATTTCAATAATTCCTGGATAATTTAACTTATATATTTATATATTCTAAGATTATTAGAATTTAAAGTCTCAAGTTTATACATTATTAGTCTAAAGGTGTGTACATTTCTTGTCTATATATGCAATTATATATGTCGTGTAATATGTTTTTCTTTCAATCATATCATCAAGTGGAAACAGTAAATATATGACGGCTGCTATGTATGCAGTGCGATCAATTATACCTGCAGAAGCCAGACTGCTAATTTTCTGTTTTTAACCTAATGCTGTTGGGAAATTTATTATTTAATAAATATATTTCAATTAACACCATTAATTATATTTATAGTATATATTAACTGACGTAGCTACTAGTAATGGTTTTTCATATTCCCATCTCTGGCAACTTTTTTTTTTTTTTTTTCTTCCAAGGAAGAAAAAGTGCTTTCATTAAAAAAGGCTTTAAGTCAAATACACTACAACATTCAATTCTCTACAAATGGATGATCCAACAATACATCACATAACTCCGGGTAAGTGGGTTTCTCTCGAACTTTCTCTGCTAGGGTTTCATTCCCTCTTCTTCCTGCCTCATCACTTGGCTTTCTCTTAGGGGAGACCTTCAATGGCTTTGGCCAATGAAGGGACCCCCATTTTACTCTTCTATTTTTATTTTTTTTTCTTCATTTTTTATGTCTGTTTGTGTTGATCACCGCCTGGTATAGGCTAATTTTGCTTCCCAATTCATCTAGGTTTTTGTATATGCTACTATGGATTTAGCTCAGTGGTGAATATGCCTTGATTTACTCCGGCTTTGTCCGGCCTTCCTACCATTTTTCCCTTATGAAGGCTGAGTTTAGGAAGGGTTCTTGGTGGGAAGGGGAAGGGGAAGCTGTCAAAAGCATCGGACCACCTTGGCTCTATGCAATTTCCTTTTTATTAGCTCTGATTACTGATTTGATAGGAACCAATCTATATCGGCGAGCTCTAGTTCAGCTAAATAGAGAGGTTCTTTGTTCTATTTGTCCCATCCATGATCTATGGTGGATTAAGCTCAAACTTCATCGGTTCAAGTTTCTATCAGAGATCTCAGCTATAAGTCCTTCACAAAATACAAGGCTGGACTTCCTTTGTTGGCTGGCGGCAGCGACGACGGTGCAAGGGGAAGATCTAAAGGCTTCTGTTAAGGAGGAGGGCTTCTCTAAGGGGTCTTTTAGTAATTTCATTGAGTCTGTAGGCCTTTGGGCTGTTTACTTGCCAGACTTAGTTTATGGATTTGTTATGGGCTTCAAGCCCTTTATTAAAAACCCATTTTGGGGTTTGTTCTATTTGGACCTTAGCTGGCCTTCTCTATGTAACTTGAATTTGATTGTACTCAATTGGGCTTTATGCCTTCTTTATGAATGACAACATCACTTTTTTACTGGGCAAAAAAAAAAAGCAATATATCACATAGAGAAATTTATCCATTAAAGGGTTTTTGATATTGGGCTTTGTTAAAATATAAATCTCACATAGATTCAAGTCCACATAAACAACAGACAGAGTACCTGTTAAAATACTGGCTCAATGGCCTGCACAAAGAGTAAAATTACATAGTTGCCCCTACCTTTGTCTCTCCATTCTAGAGATTACAATTGTCTCTATTGTTTTCTCAGCTACCGAAAAAGTTAGAGAGATAAAGCAATCCACCAGAGAGAACAAGGGAACTCCCGCTGGACACACCCCAAAAGATTTGCACTAGAAAAACTTAAAACTTGCCCACCCAAAAACAGATCCATGAGTAGAGAGAGGTTGATAAGGCATCAAAGACATCCATGTTTCCGGTTGGGACTAGAAAGACGTCGCACATCTGTTAATGGTGATAGAGCTCCTTTGATAAAGCATATCTGAAACCCATAAGTAAATCTGGACATCTCCAACATCGGATCCAGCACCTTCTTCCCTCTCCCACCAACTGCTTTATTTGAATAATACTTCATAAGAATGGAGGTGGTGGGAGAGCCGGACTCCACCGTAGCTATGGCAATTGCAGTGCCAAGAGACAAAATAGAGCAACTAAAGAAGAAACTAAACCCACTAAAATTGGGAAAAAATCTAAAACCTATGATGGCAGTAGCCCAATAGTATTTACACCAAAAAATGAGAGTTTTATGGGTTATTCTCCTATGGCCAAAGCCACTAGAAAGCTCCCCTCAAGAAACCCTATAAAAGGGAGCAAAGTTCTACAGAGAAAATCTTAGAGAGAGAGAGAGATATGTAATTAATTGTTTGCCCACTTTGTCTATTGCTTCGCATCTCAGGCAACTTAAAATAGAGCTTCTCAATGTTTTCATATACAACACTATGGTAAAAAGAGAATAATTAATGCATTAAATTTGAACTTCCAATACGGTTTGTTAATTAGTAAGAGGATAAAAGTCATTTTATACTTTTTAAATGGAAAAAAAAAACAACAAAGAATTAGATGCATTTTATAGTTTAAATTATTTTATGCACTACAAAATATATATTTAATCAATGAATTACGCATGGAAAATTAACATATGAGAGCCTCCAAACCCTTTAAATTTTCATTATATATATATATATATATATATATAGTTTGAGCATTGGAGAAATTAATTGGTATTTTAGTTTAGTGATAAGGTGATATTATTTTCATAGTAACTTACCATTCAAATAGACACTAATTAAATATTGCTTGGCAAAGAAGGGATAATTTAAAAATAACACTATCCAATTAATTGAGCAAAATAAAAAAAGATATTTGGGTGAAATTATTAAAAATAGATAAGTAATAATAAATCTTAAAAAATTATTGAATGTCTATATATAATAGTCTTACAATTTGTTTGATTAGTCATTTTATCTAATATTTGATTTTTTTTATTTTATAAAATTAGATTTTTAACTTTGTAATCAGGGACGGCTTGGTCTTGAGGTGGCTGCATTTGGACTCCAAAAAAGAAGCTTCAATTTTTTTTATTTTATTTTATTTTATTTTTGTTAAATAAAGCCCTAAATTTCGGCCCAAAAAGTAAAGGCCTCATTTTTGTTTTGATAAATAGAGGTTCTAAATTTATACACATAAAAAGTAAAGGTTTTAGTTTTTTTTTTTTTTTTTTTGGTAAATAAAGGCCTCAAATTTCAGCTCAAAAAAAGTAAAGTCCATAATTTTTTTTTTAATTTTCTAAATGCCTGTATTGTCTATATAATATTATTAATCATACATGTAACGGTTGCTTCCACTGAAATAAATTTTTCAAAATTAAAATTATTAAAATCTTATTTAAGATCAATTATGTCATAAGATAAATTGAATGAATTAGATATATTATTTATTAAAAGTAGTATACTAAAATATTTTAAATATAAAATTTTAATAAGTAATTTTGCAACAAAAAAACAAGAATGTTGAAATGAATTTTTTTAAATATATTGAAGATTTTTTTTTTATTTAAGCTTCCTACAAAATATTGTCTTAGGTCCTTATTCACTTAACCTGGCCCTGTTTGTAATTATAATTTATTTTTAGCTTGTAGTTTAATTATATGCTAGATTATTTGAAATACTAAATAAATACTAAATTTAATTTTAAATTTTATATAAATTACAAAATATAAATTATGATTTTTTTATTATATAAATTAACTTTGGCTTCCCAAAGAAAGTTAACGGTTCCACTTCCACACATGCGCTCATCCTATTCACAACATATACAATGGCATTAATATTTTTTATGTTATTTATGCTTTATATATCATTTGACAAATTCAAACTTTCACCCCTTCAACTCATTTGTCCTAATCAAATACAGTATCTGTTATAATCAAGTCACTGTTGTATAATTGAATTTTTTTTAACAGTTAAAGGATATCTTCATGGTATTTTATATATATATATATATATTAAAATTATATAATTTTTTAGATATATAATTATAAATATATATTCACGCTTAATTTATATGTTTAATTTTTTTTTATAAATAGTAATTTCAAGAATAAAATTTCAATCAATTAGATGAAAAATAAATTTGCTTGTGAATTAATAAAAAAAAAAAATACTAATTGGACTAATTTTTATTTATTTATTTAGATGATATATTAATAATATATATTTTAAAATCAGGTTTCTAAATAAAACCCCCAAAATTGAATTGTGCGAATGAGAAAAAAAAATGAAAAAAAAAATTATTAGACATATTTTATTTTAATAAATTTAATTTCGAGTGAATTTAAATTTAAATTTATAGGTTCTAGAGAATCACCTAAGTTCCGTTTGATATTGAATTTCACAAAAATATTTTTTAATAAAAAATATATTATTTTAAATTTATTTTTTAAAAACAGATAAATTGATACTTTTCTTAAAAATATATTAAAAAAATAATTTATAAAAAATAATAAAAATCAATTAATTAAATTAAAAAATATTTTAAAAATATTTTTTTAAACCCTAATAATAATCACATACGCAGCCTTAATAATACTGAATGGTAGGCTAATCCATGTCATGTATACCTTGAAAGTGAAAACATGACAATCCACAAAGAAGGCAGAAATGGGATGAGACAGTGAAGAACACGTGGACACTCTGTCCAAGCATGCGTGGAAATATGTTAGTAAAAAATAATTATAGAGTTTAGCTTTGAAATCAAGTGCTTAATCATTGAGTTTAATTTTGTTTTTTAACACAGAGTGACCTTATATAATTAATGATGTCACGACACATATGTCACCCCTCACCCATATGCTCTCTTGTTTTTTAATTATTTTAAAGCATATCCATTGTCAATGGAAAATAATTCTTTGATCTTGATTTTCTTGCTTTGAATAGGTCGGATTCATTGTATTTTACTTTGGACACACACACACACACACACACACACGATTTTAGATTCTGATTTGAATTTAAATTTTATAATCTTGAAAATAATTTTAACAATATTACAAACCAACTTTTTTTTTTTTTTTTTATTTCTATTAGTCTATTTAAATGTATCAATTTTAATATTAATAACGCGATTTAACATTTAATTATTTTAAATTTATTGATAACACGTGTTAAAATGCTAGAAGTTTTGATGACTTTTGCAAATTAAAATTAGAGTAATGCTATATAACTTTATACTTTTATATCCATTTATTATCAAAATTGATGTGATATCATTATATTGAAAAATATTTTATATAATACATTTTAAAAAAATACAGTAAATAAAATAATTACACATCAGTTAAAATAAGAAGTTGGTATAAAAATGTTGAATTATATAACATTTTTGCTAAAATTATAAGGCTAGTTTAATATTGCTATTACAAACAGCATACTTAAGATAAAATACAAGGAAAATTTGTTGTCATTTAATTATGTGGGACTATAATTGATTAAAAAAATGTATGAGGTGTGTCCAATTTTAATTTTAAATCCATAAAAAAACAAATTGTATGTAACTATTGGCCATTAGTTTAAAATTATTTTTTCTTAATTAGTTTTAGCTCAAAACATGCTACATGTAGTTATAGATGCCAAACAAAATTTAAGTCATTTGAATGAATGGAATGCCTAAAAAAATTCAATCTTTATTTTGTGTCATCTTTTTATCTTTTCCCTATTTGTGTTTTTATGGGACAATATTTGATAGTTGGGATTAAAGGTGTTCTTGGGTCAAGTCCAACTTCGAAAAATTTGCTAGGTTTAACTTGAGTTGGGTTAGGAAAGATTTAATCTTAATCCTCTTTAAATTTGAACTCATAACCGATGAAACGATTCAAGTGAATTATATAAAAAAAATAAAGGTCAAAAGTATAAATAGAATTTTCTCCTTTAGGTTTTAGGTTGGTGCTCAAGTGAGCTCTTAATATTTTTTTGTCTCATTAGACCCTTAGCATTTTCAAAATGATACATATAAAACTCTCTGTCCATAATTTATGATTTTTGTCAAGTGATGTTAAAAATAAAAAATTAATATCTATGCACCTACGTATTAATTTTTATTTTTGTATAAATATTTTTTAAACTATTCGGAGAAAATTTAATATTTGTGAAATTTAAAGTTAATAAAATTAATTAATTAATTAAAATATTACAAATTTAATTTAATATAAAATAATTCCTTAGTTCTTATACATTAAAATATAATTTATAAAAATATATATATTTTTTATTTTAATAAAGATAAAATATATTTTATTTTTATTGAAA
>CATKHJ011309246.1:0-11967 GCA_949750685.1 Vernicia montana
AATTCGAAAAATAACTTCTTGTTCGAAAAATAACTTCTTGTTTTGAAAATAGGAAGTTATTTTCTTTAAAAAATACTTAGTTTTCCATTGATCAGAAAAATATTTTTCGTTGATTAATTTTTCAAAATGTTCCAAACATCATAAAATACGATAAATATTTTCCAGAAAAATATTTTATGCGAAATAAACGGAGCTTAAAAATTATGTAAAAAGCTTAAAATTTGAGATTTTGAAAAATTTAAGTAACTGAGCCGAGTCGAACTCGAGCTTGATACTGTGTCGACTCGATTTACTCATTTAAACTCGAATTCGATTCGATTAAACTCGAACTCGTTAATTTTACTCGAGTTAGAGCTCGAGTTAGAGTTGTTCAAAACTCAGCTTGAATTCAAGCTTGAGCTTGAGTTTAAGTACTCCAAAACTTGATTCGACTCGACTCGTTTACACCCCTAATTCAAATATTAAAAAAAAACATAATTTAAAAAATTTTGACCCATTTATATAATTTTCAGTTCAAAACTAAAATAACTAAAATTTGTAATGATTAGCATTCGTGCATTCAATGGATGACCACCCACTACTGCTGAATTGCACATGTCACATGTGCTTGTTTAGAGAAAGGCATTGTCCAAATCCAATCCAATCCAACTTAAACAAATACAAAGTTTGATCGAAAAAATCAGGCCCCAAAAGGTCCAAAAAGTTTGGGCCCTTCAATTGGATTCCCTATTGTTTCAGCCCAAATATAATTGCTGATTCAGATAACAGTTTGGCCAGGCCGACACGGAGCCTAGTCAGCATTTGCTAATCTCCAGCTAACGAAGCTAGCAATTATTCTCTGCATCTACAACTAGCATTTTCCCAATACTGCTCGCTTCTCATAATTGTACATTAAAAAAACGGTACCGTTTTAATTAAAGAGTACAACTATCTAAAGAAAAACATTTATGCAATGCAGAAAATTATAAATTAGAAGGTTCTACTCTGACCCCTCCTCCATTTTCAAAAATTTGAATTGAATCGTCTCTCCTTTCTCACATCATCAATGGCGTCTCTTTAAACAATAAAAGATGGATAAAAATAAAAATAATAATCCAATCTTTATTATGTACATGAAATACCCTTTGTTTCTCTCTCTCTTTATGTGAAGAAATGCCAAGCTTAATCGTGAAACTTTATAGTGTTTTCTTCAAATATCACCAAAAACACCTTCTACAGAGCCTATCTCAAGCTCCAATCAGCAATAAAACGAACCCATTTGGCATTACTTCTCGGCTTCAAGAATCAATAATCGCCAGCAACCCATTATTCACTGACGGTGTCGCCACCAAAGACATCCATATTGACCCCTTTTCTTCTCTCTCTCTCCGCATCTTCCTCCCTGAAACTGTTGTTACTTCTTCTAATGCCCGTGATTTAAATGTACCCACTTACGGTGGTTATTCGCCGCCGGTGGGTACGTTTAATCGGAAGTTACCAGTGATTTTGCAGTTTCATGGAGGTGGGTTTGTTAGTGGGAGTAATGAATCGGTTTCAAACGATGTGTTTTGTAGGAGAATAGCGAAATTGTGTGATGTGATAGTTGTTGCTGTTGGGTATAGATTGGCACCAGAAAGTAAGTACCCAGCTGCCTTTGAAGACGGAGTTAAGGTTTTGAATTGGTTGGCAAAGCAAGCAAATTTGGCTAATTGTAGGAGATTGGGTGTTCAAAACCGTATATTTGATAGCTTTGGTGCTTCCATGGTTGAACCTTGGTTGGCTGCTCATGGAGATCCCTCCAGGTAACTATTTGATTCCTAAAATTGAAACAGAGGAATTATGAATATTTTGTTTAATGGTTGGCAATTAAAATGACAATTAGCATACATTTTTAGTACTAATATCCTAGTTAACATTAAATATTGCTAGTGTTTTAGATTGAATTATCATCTTGATTCTTGAGACATGGAAATAGCACAATTGATGATGCCAAACTATATTTTCAACTCAATATTCAAAAAAAAAAAAACTATATTTTAAACTCAAAAGTAAATTATTATGAACATGTTTTGAAGAATAGTCTTATAGCCTCTTTTGTTGAATTTTAATATTTGCACAACATAATTTAGATATAATTTTAGTCAAATATTACTGTAAGGAAATATAGATAAAGGACAAATTAGATGGTATTAGACGCTAAGTTATTGGATAATTAACTAGAAGTTTCATGTATCAACAATGTTGGTGATGAAATTTAATAAATAATAAGGGGGCAAACCAAATTTTGAACTTTCAAACAGGTCAGAGAGACTTTTTTTTTTCCCTCGTATTTTTGCCTGGAGGAGGCACTAAGAAATTGGAGACATGATTTCATAAGAAAATATTCAAGTAGATAAGTAGCTATAATTTATCAACTTCAATAGAATTTTATTCCTAAAAATGGAAGTTCTTCACTGATTTGCTAAGTGGAATCACTCGGTCTATAGATAAATGATTAGGTTGAATCCATTGATTTTTGTCAATGGATTTTCTTTTCCTTCTTTTTCTAAGATTTCTTCACTAACATAGTCCTGTTACCGGAACAGATGTGTATTACTAGGAGCAAGCTCAGGTGCAAATATAGCAGATTATGTGGCACGGAAGGCTGTAGAGGCAGGCAACTTATTAGATCCTGTTAAGATTGTAGCACAAGTCCTGATGTACCCTTTCTTCATTGGAAGCACTCCTACGCATTCTGAAGTTAAGCTGGGAAACTCGTACTTCTATGACAAGGCTATGTGCAAGCTTGCATGGAAACTTTTCCTACCTGAGGAACAATTCAACCTAGATCATCCAGTTGCAAACCCTCTTCTGCCTGGCAGACAGCCGCCTCTTAAATACATACCCCCAACACTCACAGTTGTGGCAGAACATGACTGTATGAGAGACCGTGCAGTTGCATACTCAGAGGAATTGCGAAAAGCTAATGTGGATGCACCCCTTCTTGAATATAAGGATGCTGTGCATGAATTTGCTACCCATGATGTGCTTCTTCAAACAACTCAGGCCAAAGTTTGTGCAGAGGATATCTCTATATGGGTCAAGAAGTATGTATCTCTTAGAGGCCATGAGTTTTCTTATTGAATAGGGCAGAAAAGGAAGAAAATAATTACAAAATGTTCTAATTGGTTTAGGAGCACCATTTTTGTATATATGTATGCTTGAGGAATAGAGATTCCGGCCTGTTTTCCCATGAGTTGTTATTTAGGCAAGTGTTTTTTTTTTTGCTTTTCTCGTGAATCATATAGTGCTTGTTAGAGATTTGGACGTCTTTCAATTTTTAGATTGATGCTTCCATCCTCAAATATATCAGGAAAAATTCTTTGATCTGTTCTTTATTTTATTATTAAGATGTATTGACTATTACATGTAAAAATAATAAAATAAAAGATATGCCATTCTCTTTGTGTTCCGTCTGATCATTTCAATGTTCCCTAGTTTTTTTAAATGAAATGATGGGAAGAGAATGTTCCCCAGTTGAATTGAATAACTTTTATGCGAGCCTACATTTTTGTTTATGAGAATGCTATATGTTACCTTGCTGGTGTCAAACCTGTGTCTCTGCTATCTTGTTGGCAACAAGGGTGTTTAATATACAGAAGTATAGGTATAAGATAGTATATCCTGCACAGATTTCCCCAAGAACAATGCATATGTGGCATTTTATAAACACACACACCTTTTAATAAACTAATGTTGCAGAATTGGAAGCACCTGAATTGGCCGGCTAAATAGTACCTGAATTGGATTTTTTCTCTAGCTATTGTAAATGATCTGAAAAAAAAAACATTATAATGAATATGTTAACTAAAAGAAAAACTAAAATTGCTATAAACAATTCCAAATTACCTTTCATATAGGCATAAAAAAATCTAGTTTTAACTTCAATGCCAAATAAACGATATGTCTTTATCATTGCCTACCTCGACACCGAACATAGTAACAAAAACTAGATAGATGCAAATAAAAGTTAATACCCCTATTAGTTTGGAGTCTCTTTTTGTTTTTTCTTTTTTATTTGTGCATTGTCAATGAGGTTTTCCATAGCAGAAGGAAACAAAACAATAATACAAGAAAAAGCCACTAGAAAATACATGAGAATTGTGTAAATGCGAACAAGACAATCACGTCTGCATAAATTTTCTGAGTTGGACAAAATTGAAAGCCAACAAAGACAGGTTATTAAACTCCTTAAATCTAGGAATTCCATTCAAAGCAATGTGAAAGGAGAATGTACTTTGATTGCTCTATGCTTGTTCTGCTAGAAGCAAGACAATATTCCAAGCTCATTCTTTTTTTTTTCCCCTAGAGTATTTTTTGCAATTTATGTGAAGTAACTACATAGAAATTATCAACCTGCAACAAGGAAACTTCTTCAAGTTATAAATTCCCCTTGTACAGCAAAAGGGTATTTCAGGATTCAGTAATTGCATACATGTTTGATACAGTAGAAGAAGAAAACATGCCTTCTGCTCTCTTTGTGCAACCTGAATTCTGCAGTGATCATAAAAGTTATGAGGATACCAGGCTCGATCTCAATTTCTGCTATTCCATGCCACATTTTTCCTTGTCAGAGACTAAGCGTTCTGCCGCCTGGTTTGATTTGGATGAAACAAGAAGCTACAAGAGGGTAAAGCAAGAACCAAGTACTAATAGCTTGAATAGCTTGTCAAAATTCCACTTCAGGGATTATATTTGGGCATACACAGAAAGATATTTAGCATTTGAAGCTATGGAAGAAGCAGCTGCAGCCATGATGGTTTGTGAGAAAAATGAAATCGAAGAAGAAGAAGGAAGTAGTGGGATGAAACTAGTACAACAACTCATTGCTTGTGCAGAAGCTGTGGCTTGTCGTGACAAGACATATGCTTCTGCATTACTTTCGGAACTAAGAGCTAATGCCCTTGTCTTTGGAACATCATTTCAAAGAGTTGCTTCCTGCTTTGTTCAAGGGCTATCTGATCGACTCGAGCTTGTTCAACCACTTGGAGCAGTGGGAATTTTAGGTCCCCCAACTAAAACAATTAGTACTTTTACACCAGAAAAGGATGAAGCTTTACGCCTAGTCTATGAAATTTGCCCACAGATCCAATTTGGACATTTCTTAGCAAATGCATCCATATTGGAAGCCTTTGAGGGAGAGAGTTCTGTTCATGTTGTGGATTTGGGGATGTCCCTTGGCCTGCCCCAGGGCCAACAATGGCGAAATCTAATGCATAGCCTAGCCAACCGCCCTGGTCAACAACCTCACCGCCTTCGTATAACTGGTGTAGGAAACTCTGCTGAACGCCTTCGAGCAATAGGAGATGAGTTAGAATGTTATGCAAGAACCTTGGGGTTAAACTTCGAATTTTTATCAGTCGAAAGCAGCCTGGAGAACCTGAAACCAAAAGATTTCAAAATTCATGATGGTGAAGTTGTAATAATCAATAGCATACTTCAATTGCATTGTGCAGTGAAAGAGAGCAGAGGAGCACTAAACTCAGTTCTACAAATACTACATGAATTATCACCAAAACTTGTAATTCTACTAGAGCAAGATTCAAGCCATAATGGACCCTTCTTTTTAGGAAGGTTCATGGAAGCATTACATTACTATTCAGCAATTTTTGACTCACTAGATGCAATGCTACCAAAGTATGACACAAGGCGAGCAAAGATAGAGCAATTCTTTTTCGCCGAAGAAATCAAGAACATTGTTAGTTGTGAAGGAACAGCCAGAGTAGAAAGGCATGAAAGGATCGATCAATGGCGAAGGAGGATGAGTAGAGCTGGATTTCAGCCTTCACCTATAAAAATGATAATGCAGGCCAAGCAATGGCTAGGAAAGGCTAAAATTTGTGAAGATTTTACGGTTACAGAAGAGAAAGGGTGTTTGGTTCTTGGATGGAAATCAAAGCCTATAATTGCAGCTTCTTGCTGGAAATGTTCCTAATAAAACATACCCTTCTTCTGCTCAGCAATTGCAGAGGGACTAAAGTGGGAAATTTTAATAATCACTGTATTAACATTTGATGTTGGATGTTAATCAACAGTTGATAATAATTGGGGAAATAATATTTGATGTGCATATGGAACTGAATAGATTCAGTAATGTGCATATTCATTTCTTTTTTTATTTTTTTTTAAATCTTTGTTTCTTTCAAGTGTCAACTGTCAAGTGTTGCATCACTAAGAAGAATTCTGAAAATTGTTTTATTCTTTTGTTAACTTTATTAATTCTTTCAGACTTAATATTATATGGCCGGCCTTTGATGAGAATAGCCTTGAAAATGACATTAGTGAAAACAATTGCATCATAAAATTTGAAATTAGAAGAAGAAGTCTCGAATTTGAGTTGGATTACAAAAGAAGGATTCTTACATTTATATTTTAAAAATTTGTTATACATATGTTAATTGTTTTGCCTAGAAGTGTACACACCCAATTTAGTTACATAATCCATTACAAAAGAAAGAAAAAAAAAAAATCATTTTTTTTTTTTTTCTAATTTTTGGCTTCTCGTTTTTCCAGTTCTTTTATCTTTTATGTGGAATATTGGCCATTTTGAACGGCAAGTCGTTTTATAGCTACATTGGTCGTCTAACGTCTGTTGTTCACTGGATTAAACACTTTTGTTTCTCATGCTGTTTATGCGTCGTTTTTTTAGGTTTTAATATGATGAACAAGTCGTTTTACGCTCAGAAGCTTTCTTTTTGTCTTTGACTGGAACGACATGTCTTGTGCAGTTTGTATTGTACTCTTATGGTCGTCGAACGACCGCACGTTTGTCTTACAAAACGCAGCGAATTGCTGTTGAGGCCAGGAATAAAAGGATGGCGTGGATCATCGAACGGCCACCAGTAATTAGTGGGACCAGATGATTATAAAATTGCAGGCCATACTATCTTCCACGTGTATGGTGGATATTGCTTCTACTTCATCTTCCTGGTCAGTGCATGAGTTGGTGGATAAGATTCGCTATTATACCTTCTGGATCGAAAAAAAAAAATAGAGGAAACAGAGCACACAGCCAATTGATTCGAAAATGGAGGTGGGTTTGTCTCTAAATGCACTTGTTAGGCTTCCATTATCAAACTCTTCAAGAAAACATGAAGATTTGCTGGTTAAGCACTCACTTTTCTCTTCAAGAACACCACAGAAATCTCAACATAGACAAGCGTTATTGGTGGTTCAAGCAAAGGGAAAGAAAGGAATGCAAGCTCGTCAATTTCAAAGGCCTCCAGCTCCGTCTCTGCCCAAGATTGAAGATGATGGCAACCCCAAATTTGTTATCTTCATTCGCATGGCTAATGTTTGCTCTCTCTCTCTCTCTAATTACAAGTTGAATTTTTTTTTTCCTCTTTTTAAATCATGAGCTAAAAAGCTGGTTACTTTTGATTAAAATTTGTGGATTATTGATGGTATTGCAATTAATTACATCATTTCCTTCATGGGTTTCATTCATTTGTTAATGAGTTCTTGAAATTAATTTTATAAATAGGTGTTGTGGCTATGAGTTCTTTTTGCAACTTAGTTTTAATAGGAATTGCTGTCTGTTTTGTTAAATGTTATCTTGTTTACATTGGTTAATGAACTAGTGAAATTAGACATTCTTGTTTTCTGTTGCCAGGTTTATCTTTGGTACCCACTCAGTCTTGTAACTGGTGGTACTACTGCCAAAATCATGGTTGCTGCAAAAGATAATTTTCTGGGAAAATATATCTACAAAGATACACTTGCTAGAAATCTTGCTGCAGTTATTTACAGAGTAAGTTATGTTTGCAATTCAATTCTGGTATCAATTATCATCTAGCTTTTGAGGAAATACTTTGTTTTGAATTCGCTCTTTGTCCTTCTTTGTTTGCTAATGAATTGCAGTTGCTAAAACTTCTTTTCCCTTCTTTCATTCTTGCTGCTTTGTGAGAAAAAAAAATTACTCAATTCAGGGATTTAGTTCAAAGTTGCTCTTAAATATGTGAATGTGTGATGAGAGCTAATATTAACTCTTAAAGTTTACTCTGATTATATAGTGGCTAGTATTTATAGTCACTTTGCAACAATCTATGCCTTATATTAGTCGTCTTGTTGTGCTCACAAAGTCCCTAGGCTGCCTGCCTCGTCATGCAGGAGGTCAGGGTTCAAACCTTAGCATCTTCTTCCCTTAAGAATTTTCATCTGTGCCTATGGTGGTTTGCCTTGCTGTTGTAAGGCCTTTCCTACCAGTTTAGATTCTGATCAAATAACATACTCTTTCTTTTATGAAATACACTACTATTTAAATTTTTGTTTGGAGAATAAAGAAAAGAAGAAGTTACATCGAATTGATGTTTATACTGTCTTAGACTGTTAGGTAGAATTTTTCTGGTGGTGCCTCCCACTCCCATGTTGTCATTTTTGGTTAGTTTGGACTTTGGATATTTTTTCCCTATGTTCCACTGACTACGGGCCTTAATTCAAGTAGGATGAGAAGGAGATACAGAAGACAGCATTTAAACAACATCGGGTATTGCGGTCATCGACTGAGTTCAGATATGGTTACAAACTTGTTGTAATTCCCTCATAGCCTCTCTCTTACATTGTATGAAGTTCAGTTTGTAATATGTTTTTTCCATGTTCTCGGCATATTAATTTAGTATCTATTAAAAATCATCCATTTTCTTGGCTGAAATTTTTATTTGTTGAATGTGAAGGAAAACTGTAATGTGAGGGCTGCTCTTTCTACTTCAGATGTGATTGAGGTGAGCATGGGGGGCAGGGGGAGGATTATACCATTTCAGTTTGCTGAACTTGAAAGGAGGCCTCAAAGAATCCAGGATTCTAATTTTCCTAGGATTTTTAGGCCAACTTCTACTGGCGAACTTGGATAATGTAATGTTAGGGTTTTGACTTTTAATTTGTTGATGTATTGATATTTTCTACATGCTATGTTGTGCATATGTATCCTATCTCCAGCTTCCAACACAAGACCAACTCAAAACAGTAGTCGATAAAGTGAAAGACTTCTTTGGGGATGCAAAAGAATCTTTTGGAAAGCTCACAGCTCTAAATTCAACCGAGGAAACAGAGGAAGTTTCCAAAGAAAATGCCAAGTGAGTTGCTGTGATAATTTTAACAAATTATGTTATGCTTCTTCTGTTGGTAAATGCCCAAAGTTTTCTTAATTTCCAGTATTTGAACATCGAATGCTGTAAAGATTTACTATCATAATGTTCCATTTGCCAGAGTTAAAGGCTGAAGTTGAAGAGGCTTTACGTTTGACAATGGCAAAAGAGTTGCTTCTGTGAAATTGAAACTACAAGCCATACAGACGAAGTTTGACAGTGAGGCAGAGCATACTGGACAAGTTTTTTTTTTTTCGCCCAGAGCATACTGGACAAGTTCATTGCATGATTTTGTTCATAGATTTTAACCCTTTTCATAAACATCCATATGGTTATGCACATGTATGAAATATATTATGTAATTGAATATGCATGAATCAAGGAATTTTACTAATTTTTTACGAATGAGGGAGGAAAATAAATATAAGAGAGTGTTAAGAATACAAAAATACACAACACATTAATATATTGAGTATTATCATAATTAAAATGATTAGAACTAATCATTTAGGTGATAGATTTTCATCATATATTAACCACTTATATTATTTCATTTCTAATCAATATGGAATTACTCTTAATAAATTTTGTTACCACATCTAATGAAACATGATTATTGGACTTGTAATTACAAGAAAATCACAACAATAGTCATCAAGAGACTACAAAATCCAAACTAAACATAATTTTCCGTGGAAATAGTTGGTAGTCTCTTGACTAAATATCATCACTTCCCTTGAACTGGTAGTCCTTATGGGCTGTTGGTACAAGAACAAGTGCAGTTTTCTTCCTTATGGAAAGACCAAAATTCTCACTGAAGTCTACATCATCAATACCAACTCCACAAGGCAATGCCCAGTCGAAATGGTATAGAAGTCGAGCAAGAGCAATCTCGACTGTTGCTAATCCAAAGGCATAACCAGGGCAACCTCGCCTTCCTCCCCCAAATGGTAGATACCTGAAATCTTGATCTTTGATATCAATATCATTATCGATGAACCTCTCAGGATTGTATTCCAGAGGATTCTCCCACATTTGTGGATCCCTATGAATTGCATAGGAATTGATTACAACGCGAGTTTTGGCAGGTATTTCGAAGTCATCAAGCATGCATTTCTCCATAGATTCTCGAGGAACAAGCAGAGGAACTGTTGGGTGCAATCGCAACGCCTCCTTTATCACAGCTTTCAAGTAATGCAGGTATTGGAGATCAGTCTCATCGACCATTCCTTTCCCTGAAGCAATTTTCCGGACCTCTTCTTGTGCTTTTATCAAAAATCTTGGATGCGTTACTAGTTCTGTCAATGCCCATTCTATTGTTGCTGCTGATGTATCAGTTCCAGCAACGAACATGTCCTGTTGGCAATTAAATTGAAAAGATTATCCCATTGGAACAACAGGGTTCATTCATTCGTTAACATCACTAAATTTCAGTCTTATTTAACATTTCAACATTCAATTCTTTGCTTTAGACTTCAATTTTCACTAGTGGTACACTTAAGCTTCGTGTGCTTAATATGACTAATATTAAAAATTACTATATAACAAAGTGCAGTTAATATTCATAATTAATTTATGTATCCCTATAATTAATTTACCAACTTGAATTGAATATGACAGTTGATAATTAATAGGTACGTAACTCTTCAACTTCTTATATACATCTAATTAATTTGTTATTAATTAACTCTTTTTGATGTATTTTAACTTTAAAATTATAAAAAAAAGAAAATCTCAAAATTCTTTTAAAATTAGATAGTAATTAAGATCTATTATATCTATATTAAAACTAGAGCATAGAGAGTTTTGAAATTCTCTCTATGCTCACCATTTGATTTATTTATTTTTATATAATTTTTTGAAATTTTTATATAATTTTAAGTATTTAAAAAATAATTAAAAATAAATGTTAGGTAATTAATAGAGTATTTAATATGAAGTTTAAGAGTTTTTAATTTTTTTTTATATAATAACTTTAGTTAAATAAATTAAATAAATAAAAAAATAAAAAATAAGTAAGATAGTAAAATACTTTTAATACATTATGATATAATTTTTTTCATTATATTCTTTCAAAAAAAAATTATTACAATAATAATAATTTATATAAAATATACAATAATTTTACATTTATATATCTTTTTATTTAGAATAATATTTATATATTTTTATGATCCATAAAAATTAATTAAAAATATTTTTTAATAACAAATCTCACGAAACACGAGTTTAGGAAGTAGTATTAATTAAAGGGATTCAAACTTTCTTACTGATTCGGCTTTATATATATATATATGGTATTTTCTACTGTTATTTTGTTTTTAACAAAATAAACCTATTTTATTTTATTTTACGAAAAAATAATTATTTTACGAAAAATAACAATTTTTTTTATATTTTTTCGTAAATTAAATTATTTTTTCGTAATTCTTCTTAGTTACAAAAAAAAATTTAATTTTACGAAATATGACTTATTTTGTACAAAATAATAATTTTACGAAAAAATTTCTAAATTAATAAAAAAAATAATTTCATTAATTAACTTTATGAAATTAACGAAATTGAGTAAAAAAATAATTTTGATAATTAACTTTACAAAATTAACAAAATAATTTTATTAATTAACTCTACGAAATTAACATAATAATTTCATTAATTAACTTTACGAAATGAATGAAATTAACTTTATAAAATTAATAAAATTAACGAAATAAAATAAAATTAATGAAATTATTTTTCTTTTTCTTTAATTTAGGAATTTATTTTTAAAGTTATTGTTTTGCACAAAATAAATCATATTTTCATAAAATTAAATTTTTTCGTAATTAAGAAAAATTACGAAAAATTAGTTTTACTTACAAAAAAA
>CATKHJ011309275.1:0-14682 GCA_949750685.1 Vernicia montana
AAATTTAACTCTTCTAATTCCAAATTTCTAAAATTAACCAATCCTTTAATTAAGAAAAATTACATTTTTATCACTTAAATTCCAATTAAGTTTATATTCATTTAATTAACACCTAATTCAATCTAAATTAACCATTAATTACACAAGTATCAACTCCAAGTTTAATTTCCTCACTATGGCCGAACCTAACTTGGCCTGTTCTTTCAATTCTTGTTTCAATTTTCCAAATTAAAATTTAATTAACTCAATTAGAATACACTAGATAAATTATACTTCACCAATTTCATTTAATTCTATTTAAATACAAAACCCCCAATTTACTCAACTTTAGAAATTGGAAATTTTTCTATCCTTTATTCAATCTTAAAATTGATTCAAGTATTATCTAATTGACATCTTGACAAGTCTATTTCATCAATAAAATTACAAAATCAACATTAATTCTAAAACTCTTCACATGGCCTAACCTTGTACTTATTTCCTCTAACTTTCAATTCTTGCTATTTTCTTTCAATTTCTATCAATTTCTACCCTCCATTAACTCAATTATCCCTTGAATTAAACAAACAAAACTTTTCCTCCCTTACTTCACTATAGGCCGAATTATATACCAAGGAAAAGAGAAGAAAATTTTATAATTTATGCAATCATCACACTCCTAATCACTCTAGAATTGAAAGTTAAGCTTAATCTTAAAAATTACCTTGAAGCAATTTAAATTCTTGATGGAGTCTTGTGATGGCCGAATGTTTCTTCAAAGGAAACATGGTGTTCTTCAAGTTTTAGTTAAATGATAAGAATGAGATAGAAAATTAGAATTTTCTAGATTTATATCTAAGTCATCAAGAATGAATGGTGATGATAAATTTACTTTAATTCAATGGCTACTAATATTCCTCACATTTTGATTTTTCTTTATAAAAATAAATACTTGGATTACTATCTAAAATTTCATAATAAGAAAATTCAATATTCATTTTAAGTAATTTCAATTTATGTAAAAAATATATTGACTTTTGTGATTTGTGGGGTCCACTCCAAATTCCCATCTTCTTTCTTGAAATTTTTACCTTAACAAATTAAAATTTTCCTTCAATTTAGCTAACATGAACGGCCACCCTATGTGAATTCCAACCCAATACATAATGTTCCATACTTGGAAAAATTACTACATATAATGGATAATTATTTAATCACAAATTTTGTTTCTTTTTGCACTAATTTTTTTCTCATCCTAAAACTTCCTACAATATTAATTTTCTAGTCCTACCAATATAAATTGTATTTATTTAATTTCTTTATTGATCCATGGTTAAATCCCAACATCTCTTAATAAATATGTGACAAGTTTCAGAATTAAATAATTGAATAGCTTAATTAGGCCTCTAAATCCTAGACTTTACCTAGGTTATTATTTTTAGAATCTAGATGTGAATTGAGTACCTGTATCCGATATGATGGCTATTGGTACCCTATGTAAACTCACTATCTTGTCCAAATATAACTGAGCATATTGAGCTGCAGTGTAGGTGGTCTTCACTTCTAGAAAATGGGCCGACTTAGTCAAATTATCTATAATCACCCAAATTGAATCATAACCCCTCGAAGTCCTTGGTAATCCGACTACGAAGTCCATCGTAATACGCTTCCATTTCCATTCTAGTAATTGAATTTCTTATGGAAGGCCAAAAGGTTTCTGGTGCTCAAACTTGACTTGTTGACATGCCAAGCAAGAAGACACAAAAGTAGCTACATCTTTCTTCATACCAAGCCACCAATAACAATCTTTCAAGTCATGACACATCTTGGTTGAACCTGGATAAATACTATATGGAGCTTGGTGCACTTATTTCATTACCCTCTCTCTGAGCCCATCGACATTCGGTACACATAAACGATTCCCATGCATTAACACATTGTCTTTCAACTGGAACTCTACTACTTGGCCTGCTTGAATTTTCTCTTTTAACTTAACTAGTGAAGGATCATTGTCTTGCAATGCCTTTATCTTATCAATCAATATAGGCCTTACTTAAAAGTATGACATAAGCACTTAAGATTCAGAAATCTCCACTCACAACCCCTTTGTTGAACAATTGTTTCAACTCTTTAATCAACGGTTTCTTTCCCACTGCAATGTGAGCTAGGCTTCCCATGGATTTCTTGCTCAAAGTATCTGCTACCACATTAACTTTTCCTGGATGATAATGAATCTGACAGTCATAATCTTTTAGCAACTCTATCCATCTTCTCTATCTTATATTCAAATCTCTTTGTCTTAAGATATACTGAAGACTCTTGTGATCAGTGTAGATTTCACACTTCTCACTATAGAGGTAATGCCTCCATATCTTGAGAGCAAAGATCACTGCTGCTATCTCTAAATCATATGTTGGGTAATTCATTTCATGCTTCTTCAATTGCATTAAGACGTATGCAATCACCCTTCTATGTTTCATGAGGATGCATCCCAATCCCACTCTTGAAGCATCACAGTAAATCGCAAATCCTCCTAATCCTTCTAGTAATGGGAGTACTGGAGCTGTAAGGAGACACGTCTAAAGCTGTTGGAAACACTTTTCACAATCATCATCCCAAATGAATTTCAATTTCTTCCTAGTTAACTTGGTCATTGGTAAGGCTATCTTGGAGAAATCTTTGACAAATCTCCTATAATAACCTGCCAAGCCAAGAAAACTGCGTACTTCAGTCATATTGGTAGATCTAGGCCAACTTGCCACTGCCTCAATCTTGTTAAGGTCAACTTTGATTCCATTCTTGCTGACTACATGTCCTAAGAAGCAAACATAGTTGAGCCAAAACTCACACTTTGATAGTTTGGCATATAATTGGTGCTCCCTTAAAGTTTGCAATGCAATTCTCAAATGCTCTTCATGCTCTTCTTTATTTTTGGAATAAATAAGGATATCATCGATGAAGACTATCACAAATTTATCTAAGAAAGGCTTGAACACTCGATTCATTAGATCCATAAATGTTGTAGGAGCATTAGTTAAGCCTAAAGGCAACACAGTGAACTCATAATGGCCATATGTCATCCTAAAGGCATTTTTACATATATCCTCATTCTCAATTTTGAGCTGATGATAACCCGACCTGAGGTCAATCTTAGAAAAAAAACTTGCCCCTTGTAACTAATCAAACAAGTCATCAATCCTTGGCAAAGGATACTTGTTCTTGATTGTTTCCTGGTTCAACTGTCGATAATCGATGCAAAGCCTCATAGAACCATCCTTCTTCTTCACAAAGAGGAATGGTGCATCCCATGGTGAACTACTCGGTCTAATGAACCCCTTATCTAATAAATTTTGCAACTGTGCTTTCAACTCTTTCAATTCTATAGGTGCCATACGGTAAGGTGGAATAGACACTAGTTGTACACCTGGAAGAAGTTCAATGTTGAACTCAATTTCTCTGTCAAGTGGAAACTCTAATAAATCATTAGGAAATATATTTGAAAACTCATTAACTACAGGTATTCGATGTACCTCATTAGGAGTTTTCCTTGTGTCCATAACATGTGCCAGATATCCTTTATATCCTTTCCTCAATAGTCTTCTAGCCCCAATTACAGATATGAGATTAGAAGGAACATCGGTTCTTTCCCCTTGGTACACGAATGTATCTTTCCCATATTTTTTAAATTCTATCCTCTTCTTACGACAATCAATATATGCATGGTGTTGAGATAACCAATCCATGCCAAGTATTGCATCAAATTTCATTACTTCTAATTCAACCAAATCTGCTAAAAGTTTTCTACTTTGGATCTCTACTATGCATGAGGAGTACGGGTGATTCACTTCTATGGTTTCCCTTAAGGTTTGGAAATTTCTAAAGGGATTTCAATGTGTTCTTTACTCTTTTCCAATTTCTTTGCGAAACTTGGTGACACAAATGAATGTGTGGCACCAGAATCAAACAAAACTCATGCATACATGCCTCGAATAGGAACAATACTTGTCACAGTGGTGTTAGCTGCTCTAGCTTCCTGTTAGTTCATTGCAAATACTCTTTCTTTTCCTTTCTCTTCTACAGTGAGTTGTGTACCAGATGATTGGCCCGCTTCTCTTCCACAGCCATATGAACTCTTTACTTCTGATCTACCCAACTGAACTGTAGGCTGTGGGGCTGTGAGGCTGTAGGCATACTGTACTGTCCTTTCCTGTAAGGAAAATCTTTAATATAATGGCCCATCTGACTAAAACTCACGCATGCACCAATGGTAAACCTACAAATGCCCACATGATTCTTTCCATGGGTAGAACAAGTGGGAATGGTGAATCCCTGCTGTGAAGATCTTGGGGTACTGAAATTCCCAAGTGATGAAGCCACAGAAATACTACGGATTTGGCCTCTGTCTTGGCCTCCTCCTCTAGATTCGCTCTGCACTTATAATGAAGCTGGAACCTCAGAAGCTCAAACCTGTGTACTATTTCCCTTTCCTCTACCTTGACTATATTTCCCTTTGTTCTTATTCTTATTCTTCTGATCTTTTTCTACTCTGGCTGCTTTGAACCCTCACTTTAGCACTTCCAAAATTATTTATAAACTCACCAAAGCTGACCAGAATATTTTTCTATCCAAACAAACACTTTTTCGATTCTGACCGCACTATCTGTACTAGACAGCATTTTCCTAAAACTGATCGGATTTTTTTCAAAACTGACTACCAAGCTGTCCGATAATTAATTTCAAATCCACCGCCACTGACCGGTAATTTTTCAAACTTCAGAATACCCCAAAAATTGACTTGGAAGCCCCAAAACCTGAAAAGCCCGAGCACCAGACCCAAGGAGGTACTAGCAGTTGGAGCGAGTGAAGGAGCCGCCGGGCTTGCCGACAGCCGCCTCCGCGAGCACAGGAGGCTCCTTGCAGAGACCCAGAGGCTCCACCTGCCCCTCTGCGCGGAGCCTTTCTACCGCGTCAGAGGTGGTAGGGGCTCTGCGGTGATCAGAGCGGCCAAAAGCCTTGTGGCAGCCGCTTGGCTTCTAGCAGCAGTCGCCACCTTTCTGGCGGCAGCCTCTAGGCGAGCCAAAGGCTCCGCACATGGAGCTGGCGGAGCCTCCAAATTTTTTGCTGGCTTGTCCCTGGTGCACCAAAATGACCATTTTACCCTTTATTTTAGCCCATTTTTAGCCCTTTTTGACCCATCCTTTTGGTCTTTTCACATCACCCATTTTTGCCTATAAATAGGCCACTCCCTCACCACTTCAAAAACACACCTTAACCAGTATGTCCTCCGGGGCAACCTCCAGCAACCACCCTATCCACTCCCTAACTAAGCCTCGATGAACCTGGATGGGCCTCATGCGATACTGTGAAGCCGTGTAAGGACTCCTCGCTGGGGCAGCCACCACTTGGAGATGATCCATGAGCCAAACCTGCAAAAGAACTCAAAAATCCAAAATCAAACATCCATAAGGTACCAATAATAGGAAGGGTAAGAAAAAAACGTATATTTTTTTCCTCACTGTGAACCCTCAATTTTGCACCCTCAAGATGTTGCTGCAGCTTAACACATGCTGAATTTCATACGCTACGTAGAGTCGGTACAGCAGTCCCGCTAGTCGGTTAGCGGATAGGGGACAAGGAATTTTGGATCCACCGCCACTGACCGGTAATTTTTTAGACTTCAAAATACCTCGAAAATTGACTCTGAAGCAGTGAAAACTGACCTGGATGTCCTGAAAACTCAGAATTCTTTAGCCAGCGCCACGTCAACCTGCCGTTGGAAGGCCTGGCGGCGCCGCCGGAGTACAAAAAATGCCGCTGAACCCTCCGGTGGCGCGCGCCGATGCCTCGATCCTTGTGCTCCTACCAGCACCTCAAAATTACCCTTTTACCCCCTCCATCCTGATTTTTCAACCCAAAAGGCCCTACCCTTTTAGTCTTTTCACACTTTCTCTTCCCAAACTACCCTCACCTCACTTTGCCTATAAATACCACCCTCCCCTCCTTCATTTGACACACCTTGGGCATTTGTTATTGCTATCCACTTGCTCCCTTCTCTCTCTCTCTAATTAATTTTCTCACTCATTTTGAGTAATCTCAATTAGTTAATTAATTAAAAATTAATTTTAATTAATTAATTAATTTTTCAATTAACCTCCACTCATTTTGAGTAATCTCAATTAGTTAATTAATTAAAAATCAATTTTAATCAATTAATTAATTTTTCAATTAGTCTTCAACTCAATTTGATTAATTAATCCTTTTATTTAATCACTTTAATTAATTAATCATTTTAATTAATTAAAAATTGGGTAATTAAGCCACCAAATCATCAAATTTATTTTCTCTGAGATTAATTTAAATTTATCATCCAAAACCGATAAAACAAAATTTCGGTCCGAAAAATCACTTCGCCCACTCAAAATCCCCCAAAGAGAAGGTACATCATCTTCTCTAACTAACCCCAAATCAAATCAAATCAATCTGACCAATTCCTAAACCCCTCCACCTCACAGTGGAATGAACTACATGGGTTTTGATCCCCATTCAGTGGGGTACGTAAGCAAGCTTAGAATCTAAATCCAAGTTTCAAATCCAAATCCCAATCCCTTTCCCCTTTTATTTTCCATAAAAATGTCAATTTATTACTTTTCTTGTAAATTTCAATTAAAACAATTATTTAATTATTTTTGGAGTAAATGAGCGATTTTGTGATTTTCCTAGTACCCATAAGGGCTAGAGGAAATACTCTCCTTTACTAGTGAATGTTTAAGTATATGCTCTTTATTTTTCCATATATCTCATAATTATGCCATACTTATGCATTATAAATTGTCATTAATACTTGTCATTCATGAAATTAATTTTTAAAAGTCAAATTAAATTGAAGAGCCAAATCGAGATTATTTAAAACCAAAAACTTAATCCCCGAACTCAACTTAATTCGAAGATTAGTGATTTTATCATTGGGTAAATTAATCAAAGATTAATAAATTAGAGTCAAAATGGGTTTTTCCTTAATTTTTTCATTTAAATAAATTAGGGTGGCGACTCCCGAATCTCTTTCAAAAATCAAAAATTAATTTTTCGAGGCGATAGCCGCTTCCAATCGTGAGCACCAAAACTCGTACCTAACCTACCTTAAAAATCGCTTAGCCTTTCCTTAAGGCATTATTTTTCCGAGAGAAGGGAGGGGCGTTCGGGCGAGGCCTCACAGTTGGCAACTGCACTGGAGACTAATTGCTACTCTTTTTCAATAAAAGGAAAGCAAATAAAAGAGGATTACTATTTGGTTAGGATTTTTTCCAAAACAATCTCCATTTGGCACTTAAGTTTAATTTGACTTTCATGCATCACTTTGTATAATAAAGGCTCATTGCCTAACCCTATATTTAGGAAAAATTTTGGATGGTGAGTAGCATTGGCTCGACAACTCTCTTTGAGTATGTTGGGAGATAGCGAAAGCATTCCACCCCACGACGAATCCTCAATCATTTCGGTGGTGTAACGAGCAATCCGTACCCTTCACCCTTGTGCATATAGTTGCCTTAGTCTTGGACTCTAGGTTCCATGTACAATAATAATCAAAATCTTATGCATATTCCCATGAAATCTTTTTTTGGCTTGCATCACAACATAACCATGCATACAAACGTCGCATCTAGGTTATGCCTTGAACCAAGTCTTATCACCTTGTAAATCAAAATCGGTGATCCGTCACCCAAAAAACCCACTCAACCAATAAATCTGATGAAGGGAATCCTTTCCTAATATACCATTGCATCTGCATATCCTTTTTCCAGTGTAAATTCTTACCCTTCCTTTTCCTTTTCTTTTGAAGGTACTGATGGCCAATCCAATCAACATGGATACCATGAACACCCTCTTCACCAACCTTCTTAAAAAGCAAGAGGAGAATTTTCAAGTCAGCCTCAACTTTGCCCTCAGTACTCAACAAGCCAATTTTCAGCAAAGCTTTAGCTGTCCAACAAACTAATTTCAACCGAGCTCTAACTGCTCAACAAGCCAGCTTCAACAATGCATTGGCCTATCTCACTAAAGTCTTGAGCTCTCAAAAGTAGACCATGAACCAAATCAAGTCAAATCTAATGGGTTTAAGTCCTTTGACCATACACCGTGTTAATCTGACCAGCATCACATCCCCCCTATTTTGCTAATCAAACCAAGTCACATCCAATTAATTCAAGTTCCGTCGCACCCCATCTTGATCAGACCAACACCTAACTCTTTCCATGATCAATCGGCCCGACACCTCCCCTTTCTCGACCAACACCACATTTGGTCCCACTGCTGCAACCATATCAACTCCTATCATTGGCCTTACCCATGATAGAGAAGTGTCCAAAAATGCAACACAATTAATCCCAAACACCTATACCAACCCAACCCCTATTATTGATCTGACCAATAATGAAAGAGCTCCCTAAAGTTTCATGCCGCCAAACACCAAAGTCGACCTTCCTCCATCCTTGAATCATTTTTAAGGAATAGGAACCTCTACCCAGTAAAACATCAAAAGGCCCATTGAACTACCCTTGAAGTGCAACACCACTGTGCTTTAGCAAGCTCACACAGTAGGAAAAAGATGCAAGAATAACTCTTGTGCTTCCACTTTTATTATCTCCACCAAACAAAAAGGTAGAGAGGTAGCTAACTTCACCAACCAGCAACCTTGTAAATCAGAGAGAAGGAAGTTCACTGATTTAGGTATTCCCTTGAGCGAAGTTTACAAGATGGCCCTTGAAGCTGACATGGTTAGGCCTCTAGAGCCGAAAGCACCCCCTAGCCATTTATCAAGAAACCACAAACCTAATGAGTACTGTGAGTACCACTAAGGAGCTGGGCATGAAATTGACATGTGCAAGAGCTTAAAGCATCGAATCCAAGATCTAATTGACAATGGAGATATCCTCCCTCCGAAACCCGTGCCCAATGTGCCTATCAACCTTAAGGACTATCAATTTCCTCAAATTTGAAAAATTAAGCCGACCTACCCAGTGGCAGCACTTTAAGGAGAACATTGGCCTAGCTAACATGCCCTTGTTCGAGTTCTACAATCAAGTTGAGTCCAGTCAATTCTAAATCTGAGTTAGGGTCTGTCGAGTCTTGTGCTTCTTTCTTTTCTTTTGAGTCAAAATCAGAGTCAAGTCAGAGTTTGTCGAGTCTTATGCTTCTTTCTTTTCTTTTGAGTCGAAGTTAGAGTCAGACTTTGTCTAGTCATGTTTCTCTCTTTTTGGGTTTGTAATTGACCAGAGTCAGAATTTGCTAAGTCTAGTTTTCCTTTTGAGTCTGTCCTTAAATTTTAATACTACTTTTAATGAAAATTTTGAATTTTATCTTTCATCGCATATCTCACTGCTTTCTTTTTAAATCCAGCTTGAATGATACACCAAAAAAAAAAAATCATACATATCATGACATAGAATCAATTATTGGCATGGAGGAAAAAAATCAAAAATAATACATATCATGACAGGCAAGCATTAACCGAAAGGGCTTATGGTTTCTTAGACTATTTTGTATAGAGAACTAAGGACATGGTAAGGATAGACCCAAAGCATTACAGTTCACAAGATTTCGGCCCACAAGCAAGAGCTGCAGAGAATGAAAGCAGAGTGAATCAAACAATACTATGACCAGCTAAATGCCATTGATGAAAAGAGAATGGATGCTTTGTACAAAATTCAAGGTTATCAACAGAAGTTAGCCAGACACTTTAAAAGGTGAAAGATAGAGATTGCAAGAAGGGAATCTAGTCCTAAATGTAATCCGAGCTCCCGTGCACGACTTAAGAAGAAAGTTCATACCAAAATGGGTTGGACCGTACGTACTCAAAAAGATCCTATCTGACGAAGGCGCTATCCTCATGGACGTGGATGGAAACGAGTTCTCCAACCCTTGCAACCTGGATCAGCTGAAGAGATACTTTATCTGAAATTGATGTATGCATTTAATTTTTATTTTTTCAAATGCATCTGTAATCAGAACTACGTGGACCTGATTATCCCTAAAAGAAAAATGATAGAAAAATGATGTGAGGGATACGTAGGCAGCCCTACTCGGGTGCGGTCCAAATCATAGTTCAAATCACTTTTTCACATGACAAAGCATCAAATTCTCATTTCCTTTTGTGCCTAAATGCATCATTCACTTAATTCTTTTGCTAAAACAAAAATAAATAATAAAAAGAAAATGCTCGCTAAGCTGAAAACCCGGAAGGGCGGCTTTGGTAGAAATTAGAGCAAGCTCGTCGAGTTGAAAACCCGAGAGGGTGACTCGGGCAGAAGTTGGAGCTAAAAAAAAAAAGAGGTGTGTCATTCAAATTAGATTCTATCAGGAGTCATGTCAAAATCCATCTGTCATATTCAAAATGAGAAAATGGGTAATGTGTCTTATCTCATTCAAGTGTGTCAAAAGTTTGAGTTTGTCAAGTGAGTCCAAATAACTCATCCTCCTTCAATTATTCATTTTCTTTCTAAAGCAGTCAAACAACTTTACCCTCCTCAGAGTCGTCTTCCTTTATGTCAATCCTTTTCTTTCGTTGAAAAATCACAAAAGATAAAGAAAATTTTCAGAGTCAAATCATCCAAAGTAAAGTTACCCTTATCTCTCATTAGGGGGCACAACCATCAAAGTCATTCACATTCTTTTGAGTCACCTTCGGTCAGTCTGTCATCCCTTATCAAGGGCATGATTTCTAAGTCGTGTCCTCCTATCAAAATGCTCAAGTCACCAAAATACCCAAACCATTTGGCTCCCCTTCATTCCTAAAAAGTCCATCCCGACCTCTATGCCAATCCCACTAAATCCTAAGAGCACTATCCCCAAGAGCCTTCCTAGCCCAGATAATGCATTTTTTCCTTTACATGAATCATTGTAACAAAACCACAAAGCTCAAGCTACCTGGCAGAACCAGAAACTACCAAATCTGTTGCAGAATCCACATCGCTTATGCCATTTATGGAAAGTCTACCTCTCATTTCCAAAGCCCCAGCTCATTGATAAAACCAAGCCACCCGAAAGGTCCCACCGTAGACTGAAATCAAAGCATATCCCCCTCACTGTTCAAAGAGAGTCCAATCTCCTAAGCCCAAGATCTAGGTTGCCTAACAGATAGGTCAATCCCCTTAAATCAGAATCAACCAAATCTCTTCACTAAAAGATCCTCTACCCCATCAGCTAAGTCTAAGGTTCTTCCACTCAATCAGCCAAGCCTAAAGGATCCTCCACCCCATCAGCCAAGCGAAAGGATCCTCCACCCAATCAGCCAAACGAAAGGATCCTCCACCCAATAATCCAAGCTAAAGGATCCTCCACCCCATCAGCCAAGCCTGAGGGTCCTCCACCCGATTAGCCAAGCCAAAGGATCCTCCACCCGATCAGTCAAGTCAAGAGGGTTCACTCGATCGATTAAATCTTATCTCTCAAGCCGGCTCGCCATAGGCTGAGACTCTCTCCTTATCATAATCTTTTCCAAATCTCTCGAGCTGACTCGCCATAGGTCGAGGCTCCTTTTCCTATCCTCCTCACCCAGAAATGTCGAAACACTCACCTGGACATCAAGTTAGTATCTTTTCCCATCTTCATAGAATTACCTTTCAAACAACCAATCGTTGGTTCAAGGTATTAAGTTTGCATAAACACGTTCTACTTGAGGTCTAGATTATCTGTCATGGTCATCACTAAAAAATATCACAGATTTGTCAGACCTTCCTAAGATAGCCTTAGGAACCCACCAAAGAATCATTTTGCAACCTTCAAGTCACTTTGTTCCAAGACCACATTTAGGAGTTGACATTGCATGCAAACTGCATTCATATCATACACAGAGAAAACTCGTGAATCTACCCTCTTGCATCCATATATTCATCTGTTAGATGCATCATCACAAATCATCCGTAGCATTGAAGTCTAACAGAAGGTCCATGAATCCCAAAATATGCATACATAAACATGCATCATCTATGCACCAACATCTATGCATATGCAATCATTTGCAGTCATACACCATCATGCATAAGCCAAGCTAATGACTAGAACCTTTTCGAAGCTGATTGACATCTTTCCAGAATTGACCAGTACCTCCTCGCAGCTGACCAATATCTTTCCAGGATTGACCAGTAGCTCCTCGAAGCTAACCGACATCTTTCCAGAATTGACCAGTACCTCTTCGAAGCTTATCGGCATCTTTCCAGAATTGACCAGTACCTCCTCGAAGCTAATTGACATCTTTCGAGAATTGATTAGTACCTCCTCGAAGCTGACCGACATCTTTCCAGAATTGACTAGTACCTCCTCGAAGCTAACCGACATCTTTCCAAAATTGACCAGTACCTCCTCAAAGTTGACCAACATCTTTTCGAAACTGACCAGTACCTCATCGAAGCTGACCAACATCTTTCCTAAATTGATCGGTACCTCCTCAAAGTTGACCAACATCTTTTCAAAACTGACCAGTACCTCATCGAAGCTGACCAATATCTTTCCTAAATTGACCGATACCCTTTTCAAAGTTGACCACGACACCATTTCATAACTATACTTCCAAGAAAAGCAACCTTCCTTCACCCGACCCTAACCGTGGTAACAATTTTTCACCTGATTGAAAACTTCTCGAGCCGACTCGCCATATGCCGCGACTCTCCTCTTTTCAAAATCTCTCCAGCCGATTCACCATAGACTGAGGCTCTCCTCATCTCAAAATCTCTCGAGCCGACTCGCCATAGGCCGAGGCTCTCCTCTTTTCAAAATCTCTCGAGCCGACTCGCCATAGGCTGAGGCTCTCCTCTTTTCAAAATCTCTCGAGTCAACTCGCTATAGGCCGAGGCTCTCCTCTTTTCAAAATCTCTCAAGCCGACTCGCCATAGGTCGAGGCTCTCCCTTTCACTAAAAATATCTTATTAAGATCAATCCTTCACCCATAAATGTCTAGAAACGATCACCTAGGCATCTCTGTGGTTCCTTTCCCATCCCCCCTTATTTTGAATCGATCAAATCCTTCACCCAGAAATGTCTAGAAATAATCGTCTAGACATCCCTCTAGTTCCTTCCCCCGCTTTTTATCCAACACAGCCCCATCCTCCACCCAAATATATCTAGCCGCTAGCCTAGATATCCCTTTGGTTCCTCTTTCCACTTCCATTTATCAAATCAAGTTTCCACCCATAAATGTTTAGGAATGATTACTTAAACATCCCTGTGGTCCATTCTCCCTTCTATTTATCAAACTCAGTCCCATTCTCTCACCCAAACATGTCTAAGTACTGACCTAGACATCACTTTGGCTCCTTATACCATCCCTTTTCGACCATAGCTCTCACCCAAATATGTCCAAGTACTGACTTGGACATCACTTTGGTTCCTTATACCATCCCTTTTCCACCATGTCTCTCACCCAAACATGTCCAAGTATTGACCTAGACATCACTTTGGTTCCTTAGACCATCCCTTTTCAACCATCCCTCTCACCCAAACATGTCTAACCACTAACCTAGACATCACTTTGGTTCTTTGTACCATCCCTTATTTTGGATTCACTATCATCAGAATTGCCTTACAAACAAGATAATTCTGATGATGGGGCAACTGTGAACCCTCAATTTTGCACCCTCATGATGCTGCCACAGCTTGACACATGTTGAATCTCATACGCTACGCAGAGCCAGTACGGCGACTCTGCTAGCCGATTAGCGGGCAGGGGTCAAGGAATTTGGATCCACTGCCACTGACCGGTAATTTTTTAAACTTCAGAGTACCCCAAAAACTAACTCGGAAGCCGCGAAAACTGACCCGGATGTCTTGAAAACTCATAACTCTTTAGCCAGCGCCACGCCAGCCTGCCGTTGGAAGGCCTGGAGGCGCCGTCAATGCCTAGATCCTTGTGCCCCTACTTGCACCTTAAAATTACCCTTTTGCCCCTCCATCCTGATTTTTCAGCCCAAAAGGCCCTACCCTTTTGGTCTTTTCGCACTTTCTCTTCCCAAACTACCCTCACCTCACTTTGCCTATAAATACCACCCTCCCCTCCTTCATTTGACACACCTTGGACATTTGTGATTGCTATCCACTTGCTCCCTTCTCTCTCTCTAATTAATTTTCTCACTCATTTTGAGTAATATCAATTAGTTAATTAAAAATCAATTTTAATTAATTAATTAATTTTTCAATTAGCCTCCACTCATTTTGAGTAATCTCAATTAGTTAATTAATTAAAAATCAATTTTAATTAATTAATTACCTTTTCAATTAGTCTTCAACTCAATTTAATTAATTAATCACTTTAATTAATTAATCATTTTAATTAGTTAAAAATTGGGTAATTAAGCCACCAAATCATCAAATTAATTTTCTCCGAGATTAATTTAAATTCATCATCCAAAACTGATAAAACAAAATTTAGGTCCGAAAAATCACTTCGTCCACTCAAAATCCCCCAAAGAGAAGGTACATCATCTTCTCTAACCAACCCCAAAATTACTCCAAATCAAATCAAATCAATCTGACCAATTCTTAAACCCCTCCACCTCACAATGGAATGAACTACGTGGATTTTGATCTCCATTCAGTGGGGTACATAGGCAAGCTTGGAATCTAAATCCAAGTTTCAAATCCAAATCTCAATCCCTTTCCCTTTTTATTTTCCATATAAATGTATATTTATTACTTTTCTTATAAATTTCAATTAAA
>CATKHJ011309337.1:0-12436 GCA_949750685.1 Vernicia montana
AAAATATTTTATAATTTATTTATAAATTGTTAGAATTATTTATTCTTCAAAATAAGTAATAATATTATTAAATTCTCAAGAAATGAACCAAAATTTGAGTTTAAATAGGTAAAATAACTTTAAGAAAATAGAGTTATCATGTATGCAAATGAAATATTAATTAAATAAAAGGAATGTAGTGTTATATTAAGCTATATAACTCACAAACTTGACGGATGCCAAACTAGCTCTCCTTAACGTAGGATATTTCGCAACTAGAGAGACGCCTGAAACATCGATACTGTATAACGGGAAGATTATTAGAATATTGATCACTCAATTACGATATACACAAACAACTCTAAAGATTCTTCTGAGATTTCGGCAAAATCTCTCCTATAACTAGAACATTACCCAGCTGAAACAATATAAATAAACACTTCTAAATAGCCATCATGGCTCACAACAACCATCAACAGTTAAACAACCCCATTTTGGGTCTCCAAATCCAACTCAACAATCACATGCAACTCAATCAGAATACATCATTAAAATCAAACTTAATTCATCAACATCTTAAATATATTTCTCAACTATTTAAAACGTTACTTAAAATAATTTACTAATAAAAGTATTACATATATATAATTACAAACCTTTTTATATCAATTTAGTTTATTTAAAATCATTTTTATGAATTTAAGAACTCAAATACCAATTTCACATCCTTACGCAAATGAAACGTCTATAACTTAAAATTATTTAATATATCATTTCAAATCTAATATAAAACAATTTATACAACTTACATAAATAAATTCATAAAAGTTACTATTTATAAAACTATATAAGATTTTTAAAATAGATTAAATCCATTCATAATATAAAATTCATGAAAATTTATATAAATCTCAAATTTATTAATTTGATTCAAGAAACATAAATTTAACTCATAAATATATAATTATTCAATTAATCTTACTCATTAAAAATTAACTAAATAATTAAAAGAAAATTTTGAATAATACCAATTCAATTCAAATAAATTCATATAATCTCATAATCAATTTCAATTATTAATTTAAGTCTAAATACATTTGAATACATGCAAAACAATTATTTTTCAGGTAATTAAAACACCAAAATAAATTTAATAAAATAGCGTTATAGGATTACCGGAATCTAATTCTCACAAACTAGTTTCAGAATCGCGATGTACGCGCGAAATGTAGTTTTCTGAAATTTTTGTGTCACCGGCGGTGCGTGGGGTCCACTCGCAGGTGATCAGCCGGCGACACGCCACCTTCGACAATGGTTGATGGGAGCGTCGTTCACACTATTCTGCTCATCTTGACGCCAGGAACTCAAAACTATCATTAACTCGCCGAGACTCGCTGCCGTTTCGTCGAAAAATGGCTTGAAAGCCTCGATAACTCAAATTTCGATCTCCCTCTTCGGCAACTTTCAGGTGGTGCAATAGGTACCAATGGAAAGCTCTTCTCAAAAGGAATCGATCGGTACCAAGATCGCCGCCATCCACCGCTAGAGTCGCTCGGAATCATCGCCTGAAGATCACGGCACCGACGGAGCTTCTCTCCTCGCTTGCTTCGCCGTCCACCATCCATTCTCACTGCCGCTGGTACTCTGGTGATCGCTAGAGCTCGGGCTACACAAAGGTGCTGGCAGTGCAGTTGACTGCTGGCTGGAGGTCCGGTTGCCGACACTGCCTCACTCTCCCTCTCTCTTGATTCTGTTTCTCCCAATCCCCGAGCAACAAAGCTTCTGATTGGTCCTTTTGGACCAATCAGACAGCAGGTAATATTATTTACATAAATCTTTTTTTTTTAATAATAATGATAATAATTCAAATTTCTATTAAATACAAATATAGCAAGTCGAATTAAATAATTATATTTCCGTATGAAAATAAGATTTTTTAAAATAAACAAAAAATTCTGGTTATTACAGCAGGTATTTTTTTTTTTGGTATAATATAGGTAAATTCTTGTTGCTAGTAATGTTCGCAATTGACAAGAAATTTTTAGGTGAACTAGATTCACTATATCATATTATGAATTACCAATAATGATCTGATACGCCTGCACGTTAATTACAATACACACTCATTATTCAGTAATTAATTACTATATTTATCTTATGGGATGATTATTATTTAACATGAAAAATCATGATTGGATATTCCAAAATATGATATAGTCGACTAAGTTCACCTAAAATTTTTTCGCAATTGGCCCACTACCACTACCTTAATCATAAATGTTATTTGATAGTGGTGATTATATTTTACTAAACTTATAATTTTTTTTTTGTTCAATGTGAGAGGAGTCTTAGTTTCAAAATTTTTCTGGTTGGGTACTATGTGTATGACTAATTACTTTTCAGAAAATAATATGTCAAGCGAACTGCGAGCGGAGAAGTGAAAAAAAAAACTTATTATTGTTCAAGACAGGGCCAAAAAGGTGTGGATAAAATGGGTTGAATATGTAAAATTTGAGCATCCAATTTCTAGAGTAAACAGTTTAGGACAAATGACATGTCAACTTAAAATTGATGGGAAATTTGAAGTAGTCTCTTCCAAAGCAGAGCATACTCATGAATTGACGCCTACACCAATGAAGCACATGTTAAGGTCACAAAGACGGATTACACATGCTCATAAAGCTATTGGGTTAATCAACACAAGCAATCAATTATTTTTGGTGCTGCATTACTTTATGATGAAACTGCATTATCATTTAATTGGTAGTTTAAGACTTTTCTCGGTGCAATGTCTGGAAAGCAACCGAAAACCATATTGACAGATCAATGTGCTGCGCTATGGCCAATGCAATAAATTAGGTATTTTCTGAAACCCATCATCGTTTATGTGTATGGCATATATATCAGAATGCTGCTAAAAATTTGAGTCATGCATGTCTTTCATTCATCAAAGCAATTTGTAAATGATTTTAGCTCATGTGTGTATGATTATGAAGAGGAAGTAGCTAGAGTGGTTTACAGCTTGGAACAATATGCTTAAAAAGTATAAGCTCATTGGTAACAAATGGTTAAATGGGATATTTAAAGAAAAAGAGAAATGGGCTATGGTGTATGGTCGACACATGTTTACAGCTGATATGAAGAGTATTCAACGTAGTGAATCAATGAATAATGTTTTAAAGAAATATTTGAAACCAAAGCATAATTTGACGTATTTCTTTGAGTATTATGACAGGTTACGAGCAAATAAGCGGTATGAAGAATTATTGACAGAGTTCAAAATGAGGAAAACCATTCCAATTTTGAAAGCTAATGTAGAAATGTTGAAACAAACTTCAAAGGTTTATACTCCTGCAGTGCATAAAATGTTTCAAGAAGAATATGTGAAGGCATTGGACTGTATTATTTATAAAGTTGACAAGTTTGAAACTATGACAAGTTATAAAGTTAGAAATGATGGAAAGTTAAAGAGCATTTGGTTACATTTGAGGCTTCAACAAATACAGTTCAATGCAGCTGCATGAAGTTTACTTTTGTAGGAATTTTATGCGTTCGTGCTCTTAAAATTCTAGATAAGAAAAATATTAAGCAACTTCCATCCCAATACATATTGAACAGATGGACAAGAGATGCATTTATGGGACATGTCAAAAGTTATGAGAATATTGAAGTTCAAGAAAATCCACCAAAGTCAATAGGAAAATTATGTGCCCATCTTTTTTTTTTTTTTTTTTTTTTTGAGTAAGGGAAGAAGGAATCAAACTTGATCTATTATCCAGGCCGTTTATACACTAACTATTATGTGCCCATCTTAAAGCTTTGGAGCTGCATTTTTGCTATGTTTAAAAGAAACAACTTCTCTATCACAATGAAAGCATTCTTTCCCGCTTCCTAAGTTGAACATAATTAAAAAATAAATTAAGTGATTATTATAATTAATTATGTATTATTTTCAATTTCAATTATATTGAAATTCTCTTATGTTAGTCATATTTCTTATTTAGTAGATCATGCTTTGAGTTCAAATGTTGATTTTCAGAGAGAAGAAATAGAACAGCTGCAAAATAAAATGGCATTTGTTTAAGTAAAAAAAGAATAAAAGAGACGCAGTGTACATAGGGTTTTTTAAGTGAAAAAATAAAAATATATTTTATATATTTTGAATTTTATGTATCTAATTTTAATTTTATACAGACTTTATTGTTTAGGTTTTTTTTTTTTTTTTTTTTTAACATTAATTTTTTGAGTGTTTTTGAATTTCTTGTAAGTTGGATTTTTAATATACGATATGGAATTTTCATGTATTCAAAATGAAATTATATTTATTTTAATATTCCATACATAAAAATGATATGTAACTTTATGTTACGAGCATAATTTAATTTTATATGATTGCATTTTTAAAATTTTTTAAAATATTATTGTCTTATAATTCAAACCGATCAAATCAATCATTCAAACGGAAATTCAATATGGTTTAGATCTTAGTCTTGATAATCTATTGTCATGTCGTATATACATTTACAATCCGTTTGGTTTACGGATTTGTAATCTTTAAGATTAGTTTAAATCTTAGGCTTAATTAAACTATAGAACTATTTATTTTAAATCTTGTTTGTTTCAAAAATCTTAATCTATAGTATTAAGTAATCCTATTTTTATAATCTTATGTTTGGTATGATAGATTAATAAATGGAATAAAAAGTAAGGTTATTTTTAGAAATAAAGTGTCATAAATGATGAGATTAGTAATCCCACTAGATAAAACTTATTAAAGACATGGGAATTAAGTTTTAGATAAAACCTATCCCATGGGTTAACTAAGTCTTTGAGATTATTAAGTCCAACTTGAATCATAAGTACCAAACATAGTGTTATTTACTAATACTATGGTTTAGTTAAGCAATCATGTGTACCAAATGGACTGTAATTGTGTTAAAAAAAAAAAAAAACAGAGGTTTAGGAGCTAACATATGGGCTAACCAAGTAAAGCTTCTATCATCACAGACCAGAGACTTGAAATCTTAGTAAGCATAGAATTCTATATTTACATAAGAAAAAATGAGACAAAATGCCAAATCTGAACCTGACTTGTGAAGGAGAAATCAATGACCAAACTCCAATTATCTTTGAAATGTACATGAAATTAAGAGGGAAAAAAAAAAAAAGAAAGAAAAGAAAAAATATCAGCTTTGAACACTAGATCCTATATTACATTAAGAAATGTACTATTTGAGTACTAACACAAATCCTCAATCCCCAAAGATGAAAATCAACACAAATAGCATCCAAAAGAGAACTTAAATAGTGAAAGGCAATTCTTATAATTTACTTCCAACAGTTTTTCTCTATCAGTCTCCATCCTCTTCTCTTCCCCACAAACACAAGACTCCTTTCATAAGCAAGCATTATATCATAGATATTCAATCGTACCAACACTGATAATTTACGAAGAGAATAAGAAATGCTCTGCACTACTAAATTCAACATGGACATGAATAATCTATCTATACTAACTGGCAGAAGAAGATCAAATGCAACTATCCATATCTATACACCATAAATGTGCATTCCCAGTGCACAAAGCTTCCTGGTTTGCAAGAGTTGAGGGAGGTTCGTCAATTGCACACAGCCTCCCCCCTTCCTTTTGCAGTGGTGCTATTACTGTGAAACGAACCTGTGACACCCTCATATACACTGTATAACTTGGGTAACCAAATTCACACAATCTAAATAAAATCCACAGTTTGCTATTGGATTAATAGCCTAATAGTCGAGTGCTTGCCTAAGCAAGAACTCTAATTCCTATTGAATTTTGAGTGCTATTTGAGTTATAGATAAGCAACTGGTTAACAAAGATAAACAAAAAGCAATAACATTTTAAACAACAAATTCAACGATACATGAAATATGAAAAGTAAAAAAATTTACTCTGTCTTAGAATCAACATGAAAATTTATACATGACAATGGAGAAGTGCTCAATGGCATTGAAGAATTACAACAGACCTCCAATCTACCACGAAATTGCTCTTCACTAGTCTTTAACAAAGCACGTAGAGCGAAATACACACCTTTCTCTACACAAGATTGGTGTCTTGGCTTAATCCTATTCTCTAAACTAAATGAAAAGTACTGAGGAAACTCTTTGAGCTCCTTCAAATCTCTCCCCATTTCCACCACAAAATAATTCAATTTTGGCTCCATATTGTCTTTTATACTGTAATTAAACAGTGGAGGAAACCTCCTAAACATGGACATGGCATCTTTATAAGTAAATCCCATTTTCTCAAAGTATTCAATTCTGGGTAATAGTTTGTCCTCCACGCTACACGAAAGTAGATATGTGTGCTTGTTTACCTCTTCTATGCCAATGCTTTGGAGGAAGTAAAGGGTAGGTCGCAGCCGGTGTTTGACACTGGAAACGAGCAATCTGGGCCGTCGATTGATTACTCGCTTAATATCGGAACCGTTAACGCGAGCTTCTCGGAGAAGGAAAGTGAAGATGGGTATAATGGTGGATGCATTACAAGTAAGAATTTCCGGTAACATGGAAACAATCCGACGGAATTCGACGGCGGTGAAGTTCATAGAGGTAAACAAATCGACAATCGATTTAATGTCTGAGAGGGAGGCTGAGAGGATGATCGGACGGTTGTGGTCGACAAGGGAGAATATGTCAAGACCAATTGAATCAAGGTAAAGCATTTTCTCTTGAAAATCGGCATTAGGTGGTGTTGATGGCGGTGATGGAGAAGGGTTATTAAGGGGTTCAGAAATGAGATTTATTTCAGTCGACTTAGGGGGCTTAGGAGGGAGGGAGACAGTGTTTGTTTTGGAAGAAAGGGAGGGAAAATGGAGGGTTCTTGAGCAAGTAAGTGAAGAAAAATCATAGAGAGGAGAAGGAAAATTATGGGTTTTGGGGCAAGGAAAAGAAGATTTGTGGTTAGAGAAAAAATGGAGCTTTTCTTGCATTGTTACATTGTGGATTGAGGGAGAGTTGTGAGAGAGAAGAGAGTAATAATATTAATTTTCATTTCTTTTCTTTTTCTGGTACATACAAACAGAAAAATAAAGAAAAATTGTGGTGGGTAAGGATAAGGCTTCAAGATTGTTATTCGAAGATGGTGAATGTATGTTAATGCAAATGCTATCTTCTGAATCATTCCATGGAGTGGAAATGGCTAAGCCTAATTTTAGGTGGGCTGGGCCAAAAGCCAAACCACTTTGATAGATATATACAAAAACCCAAATCCACCTAAAACCTAAAAACCTTACCTGCCTCTCTGGATGTTATCTTCACCTACCATTTCTCCACCTTAGACTTTTGAAGTGAAGTGACAGTGTAATAGTAACCAGTGAAGCCAGAGAGAGACAGAGAGAGAGAGAGAAAGGGGTTAGCTTTGTCTAAAAGAAGAAGAAATGGCTTGCTCTGCTACCTCAACCACCGGTCTTATCTCCTCAATCGCCGCCACTACCAAATCCATGGCTTCTCCTATCTCAAAAACCTCCCAAAGCCTAAATCTCCCCAATTCCTTCCTCGGCAATGGCAAGCCAATCCAATCTCGCGCCGCCCCTCGATCTATCTCATTGAATCGTGGGTCTCACTCGAGGAAGAGCTTCGTTGTGAAGGCCAGTGTGAGTTAATTTTTTCTAGATTCAAAAAATGGTTTGATTTTGAGTCGTAATGATTATTTGCATTTTGATAATAGAACTCTCTAATGTAGTTTCTTTTTCGTTTTTGTGTTTGTTTTTGTTGCAGAGTGAACTTCCGCTTGTTGGAAATAAAGCACCAGATTTTGAGGCTGAGGCTGTTTTTGATCAGGAGTTCATTAAGGCAAGTTTAATATCATTGTGACTATTGATTGTTTCTGCAACTATCAAGCTAATGTTTTAAAAATGATACTTGGATGTTATACTACATAGAGGCGTATCTATTTGTACAGAAATGTTTTGAATGAGAAAGAACTTTGAGCTTTAAATGTTTACATTAACTAGTTAATTACTACGAATATCATAAATTTTCATAGTAACTCATTTTGCCATATGATAGGACTTTCTATGAATTCTGCCCTCAGTGGCTAACTGGGTTAATGTTTTTTTAGTATTTATTATAGGTTGTCAAATTTTAATTTGTTAGGGATGTTAGTTTTCTGGCCCATTTAAGCTACATTGTGAAAGTTACTGAAAAGATGGATAATGTTCGAGGCGAGAATATGAGTTGTCGGCGTGGTGTCTTTGATTAGGCGCTTGCTTATTGCTTTTAGGCGAGCGCCTTGTGAGAAGCGAGAGGCGCATCAGGCGTGTGCCTGTCTAAAACAAATTCCTAAAGTTATTTAGTTTGCTTAAAACACTGATATTCTGATTTTAATAAATCTTTAGACTTTCTACCATACATGCTTTAGGGTTTCTTAGCACTTTAGACTTCTTTTTTAAGTTAAAGACTCAAAAAACTAGACCAGGTTATTTATTTATTTATTTTTTGAAATCCAGACCAGGTTATTTAGTTTGCTTAAAACATTACTTTCTAGCATACATGTTTTAGGGGAACTAGACCAGTTAGATGTCTATTCAAACAGAACTTCTTGCATCATCATCAGTCGTCCTTGCTTTTCTAAATAGGTAGTTTTTACGTTTTCTTCAAAACATATTCTATCAATACGGTTTTCTTCTCTTCTAATATTTATATCTCCCTTCTCCAGGTCCATTTCTAGAACATCTTTATATTTACAGAATTCATGTAATTCCTTTCCCTCTAATTTTCCTTGCTAGTTTTGATCTTTCTTCCTAGTTAAAAGAATACAAATAGTTAGTAAAATTTTGTTTTATCCTAAATATATATAATATGCTTAGATATCTACTATATTAATGTTTAATTATATTATTGGATTGTTTTAGAAATTTGTGTCTTGCTTCGCTCAGGTGAGTGCTTTTTTTGTGTCTTGAGCCTTAGGCGATAAAAGTTTCCATCGCCTTGGGTGCGCCTTTCGCTTTTGATTACCTTGGTTCTTATCATGGCTGTCAAAACTAGACCGGTCCAACCGGTAAAACTGGGAACCGGTCCTTAGGGCGGTCCGGTTTAGATCATAAAACCGGCTTAGTTAAAATCTGGGGAAAACCCGGTGAACCGTGCGACCAGGACTGGTTTTTCCCGGTTAACTGGGTCACGGAAATGATCAAATTACCAGCAATGCAAGCTTGTGAAGGTTGATAGTGTGCTCTCTGGTCACTACCTCCTCCTTTCTGCCCTTTGTCTTCTTCGCCATTTTTGCACCCCTCCAAGAAAAGCTACTACGCATTTAGTAAAGTACTTTTGTAACTTTAAATCTCCAATATCCATAATCGATAGCTTTTGCCCTAATTTTTAAAATCGATACTCAAAAATAGAGAGAGAGAGAGAGAGAGAGACCTTAAGCCCGCGATGAATAGCAGAAGGAGAGAGGAGGCATTGAAGAAAGAGACGAGAAATAAAAATGGAGCACAAAACCCTAGCTTGGATACCGTAATAAAGATCTGTAGTCTAGCGAAATGGCAATTTTGTCCTTGTGTTATTATTGTTATGAATTTAACCTATCAAGACCCTACTTTTACCACGTCGAGTGGGCTTGTAATTCTTTGTATTAGGTATTAATTTGCCTTATGATTATATGGGCTGGACATGAGAGGAATAAAAATCTCCGGTTTAAAATTTCCTTAACATAAAACTTATTTTGAGTTTCAAAATGACCATTTAATGAGTTAATTTGCTACAATTTTAACTATACGTGGTCTGTTAATGTTCGTTAATTTTAATTATATATATATTATATTTATTTTTAATATATAAATATATGATATTATTTAAAATTCTAGTTCGACTCCGATTAAACTTTTGACCCATAACCCTCTACCTTCACCGGTTCTAAGACCAGGCTGGGCTTGAAAACATTGGTTCTTATCACCTCATTGTTGCCATTATGTTTTGTGTATTTTATTATATATTTTATTGGTTTGCTGTTGTTTCAGGTTAAACTCTCAGAATATATTGGGAAGAAATATGTGATTCTGTTCTTCTATCCATTGGACTTCACATTTGTTTGCCCCACAGGTATGCTTCACACTAAACAAAATGTAAGTAGAAATTTAGGTGATGGTGCATGCTAATTGTTATTTTTCATTCTTGGACCCTCTTGTGTGCAGAGATCACTGCTTTCAGTGACCGTTATGGTGAGTTCGAAAAGCTAAACACTGAAATATTGGGTGTTTCAGTTGACAGTGTGGTAAGTTTCTTATCAAGAAGAAAAGCATTGCAGGGACTTTTATTATTTCATCTGGCAATGATAGTGGTTTTGTATTTTTCTGTTAATTTTATCTAATGCATTGCAGGTTATGTGGGTATGCTCATTGAGAATATGGCTTTAGAAACACTTTTGATAATGACTCTAGATTGAGTGGAATGCGGGTGTATAGATACGTGTATTTTTCTATCTCATTAAGAAATGGCCCTTGGAAAACTCATTTAGAATATGGTTCTGGACAGGGTGGAACATCTGTGCATGTCCCCATATGTGTGGATATATTTTTCATGTTTCTCTCCCCCCACCTCTTCACCTTAGCTTGAGTACCTTATCCATTTATTTGCTTGATGTGAGAATAAAGGTGTCAGTTACTGATGTTTAAAATTTATTTATATATTTATTTTTTAAAATATATTTTAATAAGCAGTTCAAATGATAAGCTGTATTGAATGTCAAAATGGAGAAAATACAGAGGATTGGATTAAAAAAGAAAATAGGAAATGATAATTGCTGTGAAAACTCTTAAAATTAATTTGCTCGTAACTTCCATCAGTTTTTCTTTAAAGTTCATAAAATTTGTGACCCCAGAATTAGTTGTGGTTTTTTATCGATGGACCATTTCTGAATGATTGCTATTTTAGGCTTTTGTCTTCTTTAGTAATGAATACACATTTTGCAATTACAAGTACAAAGTTGATGGTATACATTGCCATTTCACAGCTTATAATCGTCTTAAACTTAAATTCTGAAATATCTTGTTTATCCTGATTTTCGTATGTTACTCTCTTGCAGTTCTCCCACCTCGCATGGGTTCAAACCGATAGGAAGTCAGGTGGTCTTGGAGATTTGAATTATCCCTTGATATCTGATGTCACCAAATCAATTTCAAAATCTTATGGGGTGCTAATCCCTGATCAGGTATAACATATACCCATTTTTGTCTAATCTCATGCTGAAAGAGCATAGTGGTTTTTGTTTCTTTTCCTTGTACAGTTCTTTTGACAGCTTTGTGAGCGCGAGCACACACAAAACACACACTCATTTTTCATGCAATAGTAGTATTTTGTTTAATGCCTATATTGGCGCAATCCAAATATGTGGTTCTCTGGGAATATTGTTAAGTCAAGCAACAGCACCAAACTGAGAATATTGTTATTCTATTTAATATGTTGGATCAATGTTCTATCAAGTCTTAATTAATTATAGGTGTCCCCTTTTACTTCTGCATGGTGCTTATAACACCTATTTTCATACTTTTCACTTAGAACAATTGGGATCGATTATGCTCTGATACCATGTAAGATATGTTGACACTTGACAATCATACGGTGATCAGTGTCCGGATCACTTGGGAACATAGTCCACAATTCTTTTATTTATTCATTAATTCTTTTTAATTCCTTTATTTATTCATTAATTCTTTTTAATCTGATTCCCTTGAATCGAATCTGCTCTGATACCATATTAAATTTTTAATATAGATTTGGGAAAACCAACTTTAAAAGCTAGCTTGTTAAGATTGGGGAGTACATTTCTATATTAATCACTTAATATGTTTGTATTTAATCAATGTGGAACATTTTTCCATATTATATTCTTATCAGTTTTAATGTCAGGGAATTGCTTTGAGAGGATTATTCATTATTGACAAGGAAGGAGTTATCCAACACTCCACCATTAACAATCTTGCCATAGGGCGTAGTGTTGATGAGACATTGAGAACACTCCAGGTGATTATGATTCACAATGACGTGACTAAAATTATCTAAAATTGAAGGATAATATATTGAGATTTACGTTAGTTTAATGATCTGATCGGTTATTTTTCTATTCGTTTATACTTGCATCAGGCATTGCAATATGTGCAAGAAAATCCAGATGAAGTTTGCCCAGCAGGGTGGAAGCCTGGGGATAAGTCCATGAAGCCAGACCCAAAGCTAAGCAAGGAGTACTTTGCAGCAATATAGAGAATTTCATATCAATTTCGAGTAGGGGGATGTAAATTCTATTTTTGTTGTTGATTTTTCATGTAATTTCTCTATGGTCACATAGTTTTGAGGAGAAGTTTCTGGAATAAGTGTTTTGGAGAACTTGCATCGGTTGTTTTTGTTAATGGATTAATGCAGTAAACGAAATGGCTTCACTTTCTTGTTTATATTCCCAGCCCAAATTTGAATTCAC
>CATKHJ011310253.1:0-11253 GCA_949750685.1 Vernicia montana
TTCTTTCCTATTTTTGACTTTTCCACAAGCCCAAGTATATTCTCAATGTAGCTGAGTGTGGTCTCTTCTTTCTCTGATCGAAAAGTGTTTTGTCTGATTATACATTCTTCTATGGATTAATAAGTTCCCTTTGAAAATATCATTCATAAATTAGAGTATGGATCGTAATGTCAATCTTTCAAAAGTTTTGGAGAGAAAAATTAAAATTATTAAAAATTTTGAGGAGAAAATCTAAATACCTTGATGAAAACAAAATGAAAGATTGATGATCTTATTGAAAAGAAATAAAATTTAGTAATCGGAAAGAAATGCACTGATAAGTTTAGTGATTTTTTTTTTTTTTTTTGTTATATTAACCCTTGTTTTGAGTCATTTTGATTCTGTTTGGGATGGAGAAAAATGAGAGAATAATGTATCTTGGCAATAATATTGAATTGATAGATTAATAAAAGGAAATGTATCTTGACATAGATATATAGACAAACTATTTTTTTTCTCCCATTTTTCTTCCTCCCATATATGGTGTCAGGGATTTTTTTAAGCTTTTGAATATTATTGTGTTAAATTTTAAAAAATAAAGCGTGAAAAATAAAAAGGAGAAATTTTGGGGTTCTTTTGTGCAATCTTTAAATTCTAAAAATTAAATTATCTCAACTCATTTGAGCTACTCGAGTCATATCCCACCTACCCCTCAAATTTTAGGATTTATTGAGTTTAGAGCAATTCAAATTGGGTCAAAATTATCACCTCTAACTGCATCATTATGAACAAAAATAAAAATAATGATGGAAACGACAATGAGAAATTTTAACAAAGATAAGAATGTACAAAACAAAGTAAAATTGAAATAACAAAATCAAACATAAATATCCTCATTAAATTGAGAAAGGAAATACAAATTCCTCATTTATTAGAGCAATCTAAAAGTTGTTTTAAGCAATCTAAAAGTTGTTGAAAACAGTGATTGATAATTTTGGTAATACCATTTACTTATTCTTTTTTAATTTCAATCAGCTCCATACCTAATGAGATTTGCCCTTCAACCTTCTGTCCTTGCCCTTCAACTTCAAACCTCTCAAGTTCAAAAAGCCCCTGTATTTTGGTTGAGGGTTCAGGCAAAGGGAGTTGTACTTTGCCCACCAAGACCTCACCGGTAGAGGTTCCTGGATCAGTTTTGGAATAAGTTCTAATTACCTCCAAATACAAAAACTTACAATTCATAGGATTTTGTAATGGAATCCAAAATTTCTTGTTCCATTTAGGGTTTGGTAAGCCATACACTTCTTGAGTTACGCATAGGGTTCCTGTTTCAACCCAAGATTCAACCTTATATATCTTATGAGCAATTGGGGGATTTGTCTCGAGGTTGTCTATCCCTTCAGCATGATAGATGGATAGAAGTAAAAGAAAATCACTGTCATCTTCATTTATTCTTTTCTTTTTCCGCATTCCTAAATCATAATTGACCTTGTAGTTGCTTCCAATGCTCTTTTTGTTGCAATTGCTTTTGATACTCTCATTGTCAAAGTTGCTTCCTATGATCTCCATTCCAACCTGTTTGTAGGAAATAAACTAAATAAATATAAAGAATAAGAGCACTTTATATGCATATTATAATAGAATTGTAAAATTGATATTGAAGAACCTTACTCTAGTAAGTCAAGCTCACATCACCTGTGTATTTGCTAAGAAGAATGGCGATGAGAGGATTGAAATTGTGGTCTTATCAAAGAGTATTTCTGCTAATGTGGTTAATATGGGAGGTGATTAATGAGGACCTAATTTAAGTGTGTGCACAAGCTAATATTGGAAGTGGCTAAAGGAGAATTTAATGACAAGGATTTTTATTTGAATAATAAAGGTATGAGATTGAATGTTATTGTTTTGGTGACTTGTTTAAGAAAATAACGGCTAGAAAACATAAAATAAATAAATAGGTATTGATAACCCAAAAATTTTCTAAACAATTATAGGTTAGTAGCATTTTATTAATGCCTTTAATGTTCTTATGAGAATCATTTCTCTAAACAAATGCAAAATAAACATATGAATAATAAATAATAGGAAATTTTTAAATGATATAAGGTCAATAATAATGATTGGATTGTAGTTCATATGAATTAGCGTGTTCTTATGATTAATGATTTTAGAGTTATTTTACTTAAATTATAGAAAATTTTCTAAATATTAACAATAGTCTAAAAATCTAGAGTAACAAGGCAAATGAATCAAGAGTAATAAATAGCTTTAGTTAAGCGTATCTACATGAATTGGATCTTGTATCTTCATACTGTAAATGAGAGGGGTAAAGTGAAAGGCTTTTCTTTTTTTTCAATTTTTTAAGTATAGAGTAAATGACTTAATTTCTTGTTAGGGAAATATGACTTGCTTATATTGAATGTATAGCCTCACATTATACACCCAACAAATAGAAGAATGAAACTAAAAAAAAAAAAAAAAACCGGTATCTTAGTCTAGTGGTAAGGTGAGACTATTTTAGAAGTGGACATCAAGATAATGCTAAAAAAAACTTTAAAAAAATAATTCATTAAGATTACTTTTACACTCATATTTTATGAGGTGAATTTACATTTCTATCTATATTTTTCCCATGTGATATTCTCACATTGATTGAATGTAAACACTAAGTGTCACTAAGACTGGTTAAGAGCTAACTCTCAATCTATTCATAATGAAAATCCTTTGGTAGAACTTGAAATTTTTGAGTCAAGTATATAAATTCCAGTGTTGTTAAAATCGGATCAGATCGGCTAAATCGAAAATCGGTCACTGGTCCGGTTTTTAAATCATAAAAAACCGGATAAATTATGAACCCAAAAAAACCGGTTCAAACTGGAAAAAACCAAAAAAACTGGTGACCAGTCGAACCGGATTTTTCAAAACGACACAGTTTTGAACAAAAAAATTTAAAAAAAAAAGAAAATTGCAAATAAATTAAATTGAATCGGTCAAACCGTGAATCGGCAAGAAAACCAATTCAACCTCCGGTCCGGTTTTAATAATATTGATAAATTCAAAACTGTAAATATATAAACTTCTTTAGGATTTGCACAAGTTAATTTCATTATTACATTTGCAGGTGTATTACAAGAGCAGAAATAGTTGAAATTATGGTTCCAAGAACTTTGGTGGATTGTTAAATGCATAATAGGTAACTTTTCTTGCATTTTTAATTTTATTACGTAATTTCTAAAATTTGTTAATAATTTTTTCATAACTTGATTGTCAAATGCATCTGCAATTCTGTATAATATGAATTCTCAATGTTATTGATTGAATGTGATGTTATTATATAACTTATTGATTCTGATTAGTCTTCAATTAGTCTAATGTATAACTTGTTGATTCTGATTAAATACATCTGTAATTAATCCATATGATTCTGAATTTTTGATTATATAAGTTGTTTATTTTTATTGAATCATTTAAATGCATATGCAATTAGTCTATTTGATTCTGAATTTCTCATTATATATATAACTTGTTCATTCTGATTGAAAGCATATGGTGGGTTATTGTTAATGAAAAATAATATTATTGCTTGCTACTTGCTAGGTTGTTGCTACTGCTAGTGCTTGCCTGCCCAAGTTAAGTGCCTATTACCTAGCCTGCTATTGCCTGCTTAGTGTCTTTCCTAGTGTTTGCCTAGTGGTGCCACTACCTAAACATGCTACTTGAGTACTTGTGTATTGTGAGGTGTGACTGGTTTGCTACTGTGAGGCTACTAGCCTGCCACTGCCACTGCAAAGTGCAATCTACCTATTATCCTTCTTGCTTGTCTGGTCTGTTGCTGCAAAGTTCAAATTCTAAAAGAAGTTTTTCCATTGTAAGGAAAAGGGACATTAGAAAAATGATTGTCCTAAGTTGAAGGAGTCTTCAAAAGGAAAAGCGAAAGGTGAAATTTTTGGTATTTCTTCTTTCTCTTACTTTTCTAAAAATACTCTTAACTCATCTATTGCTTAGATCCTAGATTCTGGTGCTAGTTCTCATATTTATGCATCTTTGTAGGATCTGGCAAGCAGTGAGAGCTTGCATAAAGATGAGGTGGTCTTGAAACTTGGCAATTGGGCGTTTGTAGCTGCCAAGGCCATTTGTCACGGGCTTGTTGTTTTCACCCAAACTTACGCCCCCTCCTCGGTACTTAGTGTTTCTCCTCCTCGCACAGCCCACTTTTTACATTTTGCATACATAAGGGAGGGCTATCTTCGGCGGAATGTGACACATTGGATCAACCTCGATAGATCTTTTTGATCATATTTTGATTTTAACGGATGTATTGTACATACAAAATGCCTATAGAAATGTCATCTTTGTATCTAGACTAACTAGGTTAGGCTATGAATTTTTGTTTAAAAAAGATGTATGTGAAATATTTTATATAAATAAAATGATAGGCATGGGTTTTGTTTTAGATGGTCTTTACTATCTTCAAATCAAAACAGGCAAAATTTTCACAAGCATGTTTAGCATTAATGTCATTACAAGGAATGATTCTAGTCCAAAACGCCTTTGGCACCTTAGACTATATCATATAGCAGAAGACCGACTTCATGGATTAAAGAAACAAGGAGTCTTGGATTCTTTGGGTTCTGAACCCTATCCAATTTGTAAGTCATGTCTTCAAGGAAAAATGACTAGGTCACCATTTATGGGACAAGGTGAAAGAGCCAAAGATGTTTTAGAGCTAATACAGCAATGTATGTGGCCCATTAAGCATAATGGATAGAAGTGGTTTTTCATATTTCATTACATTCACGAATGATCTTTCAAGATTTGGATACGTGTATCTAATGAAATACAAACATGAAGCTTTGGAGAAATTCAAAGAATTCAAGTGTGAGGTGGAAAAACCAACAAGGAAAAAATATTAAAACCCTTCGATTTGATAAAGGTGGTGAATATTTAAGTACTGAATTCAAAGAATTCCTTAAGACTAATGGCATTATCTCACAGCTTACTACTCCTAGAACACCACAGTTAAATGGTGTATCCTAAAGGAGAAACTGTACCTTTTTGGACATGGTACTGAGCATGATGAGTTACACTGACCTACTTATCTCTTTATGGGGATATGCGCTGCAAACAACCTGCTATATCCTAAACAGAGTTCCTTCTAAATTTGTTCCTACCACACCATATCATATATGGAATGGTAGAGCACCCAGTCTTCAACATATAAAGATTTGGGGTTGCTCAATTTATATCAAGAAGATGCAAACAAATAAGTTGGAGAATAGATTTGTTAAGGGTAGACTAGTTGGATATCCTAAAGGTAGTATTGGGTACTATTTTTATCTTCATGAAAGACAAACTATTATTGTTAGTCGTGATGTCATCTTTCTGAAAAGTGAATTTATCCAAGAAGAAGGCAAAGGAAGAGAGATAATCTTGGATAAAGGATCATCCGAAAATGTCCAACAGGATGATATCATGGATATTGACCATCCTACCACTAAACTTGTTCCTTTTACTCATGCATCTACATCTGCTCCTCGCAAATCTAGTAGGGTATCTCATCCTTCTGAGAGATACGAGTTTCTCTTAGAGAATGTTCATGAATTTTTCATTCTTGGAGAGATTGATCAGAATCTTACTACTTATGAAGAGGCTATAACTGATATAGACTTTGCTAGATGGCTTGTAGCTATGCAATTCGAAATGAATTTCATGTATGCAAATCAAGTCTTGAGCTAATGGACCCTCCCGAAGGGTTAATTCCCATAGGGTGAAAATGGGTCTATAAGCAAAAGATTGATGCATACGAAAAAGTGGAAACCTATAAGGCACGACTTGTAGCAAAAGGGTACAATCAAATAGAGGGTATTGACTATGAAGAAACCTTCTCCCCTGTTACTATGTTAAAGTCAATCCAAATTTTGCTAGCTATAGTTGCACACTATGACTATGAAGTTTGGCAAATGGATGTCAAAACCATTTTCCTTAATGTATACATTGAGGAAAACATATTCATGCAACAACCAAGTGGTTTTAAATCCCGAGATAGTTCTAAAGTGTGTAAGCTCAGGAGATTCATCTATGGCCTTAAATAGGCTTTGAGGAGCTGGAATTATCAATTTGATGAAGCCATTAGGTCTTATGGTTTTATCAAGAATATCGATAAGCCCTGTGTTTATAAGAAGGTTAGTGGAAGCCAGCTCATTTTCTTAATCTTGTAAGTGGATGATATTTTGCTAATTGATAATGATGTTGGAATGTTGACTGCTATAAAACTTTAGTTGTCAAAGACTTTCTCTATGAAAGACTTAGGAGAAGTGATCTATATTTTTGTTTTTGCATCTATAGAAATAGGGCGAAAAGAATAATAGGGTTATCCCAAATTCTTTATTTGGAAAAAATGTTGAAACGATTCAACATGTTGGATTCCAAACGTGGATTGTTACCTATACGCCACGATATCCACCTTTCAAAGGGGATGTTCCCCTAAACACTAAAAGAAAGGGAAAAGATGGTTAAGATTCCTTATGTTTCTACTATAGGAAGTCTTATTTATGCAATGTTGTGTACTCGGTCAGATATCACATATGCGATTAGTATCACTAGACGGTTCCAATCCAATCCAAGTGAACAACACTAGACAATTGTCAAATCAATCTTTAAATACCTGCGAAGGACTAAAGCTTTGATTTTGACATATGGAGGAGATGATTTGAGACTTGATGGTTTCATTGATTCCGACTTTCAGTCAAATGTGGATGATAGAAAATCTATCTCTGGGTTTATATTCACTTGTAATGGAGGTACAATGTGATGGAGATGCTCCAAGCAGACTACCACTGCAAACTCTAATACAAAAGTTGAATAGGCTGCTGCTTCAAATGCTGCCAAGGAAGTCGTTTGGATAAAGAAGTTTGTCACCAAACCAGGGGTGGTTCCTTCCATTGAGTCATCGATTTCTATATACTGCGATAATAATGGAGCTATAACTCAGGCAAATGAGCCCTGGTCTCACAAAAAATCCAAACATATTGAGCGGCATTTTCATATCATCAGGGAAATTATTGGGAAAGGCGACATAGCTTTGCAAAAGATAACTTCAGCAGACAACCTTGTTGATCCACTCACTAAAGCAATGTCTCAATAACAGTTAGATGTACATCTTGAGAAGATGGGTACTAGATACTGTAGCGATTAGCTCTAATGCAAGTGGAAGTTTTGTTAATATAGTGTGCCCTAGAGCAACGTTAGTTATGTAAATATTTATAACCTCACCCTTTTTATGAAAATAATAATAGTATTTTTATTTATGATCTTATGTAATATTAATTCTACTTTCATTAATTTAGAATACTAGCCCTTAATATGCTTGTTAGATGAGCTTTCCTCAGTATGGAGAATAGTGTGACAGCTTAATCTAGCACAAATTCTTAAAATATGTTCATAGTCATAGGAATTTTTACTTAGGCCGCATTAGTTCAAAAAAGACCATCACTTATGTTTGTCTTCCTAGTTAGTTGGTAACTAATGGAGTGGAAGTAGTGAGTCACAAACTGCTTGTATTGCGATGACAGGACAAACACGTGGACGCTTAATATTTATTAGGTTAAGTGATTGAATAGTGATGTTGGACGAGGTTGAGATGGGATTTTATTTTCTATCAATCGATCGTTGTCTAGATCATGATTATGCATATAATCATTAGACATGAGGGGACGCGACTGTCTCATATGTAAGCAATTAGGGTTTGCTCCTGCTTTCATGTCGGGCTATCTACGTACAGGCATATAGGCTTGTTGTGGCTCTAATTGGTTACATAGTAAGCCTATGGTCAACCAGATATGGGATTTGCTCCTCCGAGTAAACGAGGTTAAAGTCCTATGATGTTAGGTTCTTCGTGATTATAAATCCTTGGCCAAGGTATTTTAGATTGACTAGAGGGGACGCTTTCTAGTGAGTATCTAATATAATCAAGAAAAAAATAGAATGACATGTTCATAGAGTTTTAGTATTAGGGTTTGACATCCCACCATGATCCTAGCCAAAACTGGGACTTTGTAATAAAAGAGATTCTAGTGCATGTAGTTATGATCCAAAATATTCATAAAATATCAACAATCGTTCGACATTCATTTTTAATTAGGTAGTCACGACATCTTATGCTAAGGGTCACTCATGACTTATGGGTATCAATCAAATAAATGAGGATTTTCGATTGATCGAGAAATTATATCTCGTGACATTTTAGAAATGTCATTTTCCATTGCTAATTATATGTGAACCTAGAAAGTCACACACAAACGGATGTTGTATGTTTGCACTCATATTGTTTTAATTATTAATTAATTGATTAATTGATAAATTAGAACAATAGGATAAAGCAGGTCCCTAGTATGTCCTGATGCTCGATCCAGTATAATTGAGTTTATCGATTTCACCCTAGTTTATATTAGTTATAAATTGGAAGGACTAAATCGAAAGGCTTTATTGAAATTAATACTCATAGGCATAAAAACAATTTAGGATTTGGGAAACCCTAATCCTTAAATTGAATTTAGGGATTAGGAACTCTAAATGGTGGTTAGACAAAATGTTGACAAATGGCTTAAGCTTAAACATTTGGCAAGTGTTAGCTTAAGCTTAGCCATTTGTCAACATAACCTTAATCACCATCACTAAGTAAACTTAATGGAGACTTAATTGCTTCACCAAACTCTTATCTTCTCTTATATATATAAGCATAAGAGTGGAAGATATATATGTGGTTGTTAAGAGTACAACAATATGGTTTCTTACTTCTTCTTATCTTCTTCACTACAAAGTGAAATTCTATTTATGTAATGAAGAAGTGTGAAGTTATTCTTCTTCATCCTTTTTATTGCATGTGCTAGAAATAAAAAGAGATATGGTGAATGAAGATAATACTCTCCATTGAAGCCTTTGCATGTGAAGTTTGAGTTTGGATTAATTTCCATCTTCATCTTCCTTTAGCTTTCACTTATACTAGTAGCTAGTGTTGTTTGTGTAGATAAGAAAAACTAAACATAAGCCTAATCCAAGAACTCAATTGATTTGATATTGAAAAAGGATAGCTTGAACTCTTGGGCTCAACAAGGAGAGGAGTTCATACATGCTCGACTTTGAGCTGCTATTCTAACCTTCAATCCATACCGCTCACTTTACCGAGACGCGACGATCCTAGGGTATAAGTAAATATAAGGCCACTGAACACTCGTAGAACCCTTCTATGCCCTAGATCCATTTATGTTGAACCATATACAATCATACCGAAGAGTAGCTGAATCATTTAATGGGCCAACTTATAATTATTAACAAACTAAACATAAGAAAATTTTAAATCTTTCCATTTAATTCATTTAAATCACTTCATTGCATAAATCCTTTTACAATATGCGGAGCTTTCTAAAAAATATCAATAGCTATGACTTTTAGAAATTTACAAATAAAACCTTAAACATCTAGTCATAAATAGTAAGAGCCTCTTTGACGGAAGAGGATAACCAAAGAGTTATAGACCTTCGACTTCTAACTTATCTACTAACATATGAAATCCACATATGATATGGTGAGCCGTCAACTTAGTAAAATTAAGAAATGCATATTATTAGGGTTTATGAAGAAAAAGTGATTATGTGAAACAATTAGAGATATACATATACATATTCAATTTGGGTTACAAAACAATCATATGTGTCGAGGAGAAAAGGCACCAAAGGTTCAATCCTGACATAAACATACATAACATCATAGTACTCAGGTTAATCATATCCACACTACCGCGAGTCTCTATATTTTCATAACTATCAAAGATCTAATGAGTGGGACAAACCACAACCTCATAAGTCTCCATAACAATAGCATCAATAGAGTACCTCATTGGTGGGTGTGAACCCTCAATTTTGCACCCCTAAGATGCTGCCGCAGCTTGACACCTGCTAAATTTCGTGCGCTACGCAGAGCTGGTACGGTGGTCCTACTAGCCAGTTAAAGGGCAGGGGTCAAGGAGGCAGCGCCCCCTCGAAAAAATGGATTTTCATGCATAATATTACAAGGAGACTGACACTTTTTCTACCCCGACCAGACTTTCTGTACCAGACAACACCTTTCTAAAACTGATCAAATTTTCACTAAAACTAACTGCCAATAGGTCTGATAATTAATTTCAGATCCACCACCACTGACCGGTAATTTTTCAGACTTCAGAATACCCTAAAAACCGATCCGAAACCTTTGAAAACTAATACAAAAAGCCCCAAAAGTCGAACCGGAGCCCAGAGCCCGAGGCGTGAACGCGTGTCCGCCATGCGTCTATGCGGCTCCACGTGGCAGTACGCGTGTCATCCACACGGCGTTCGTGTGGCAGCCAGGCGGCGTCCGCGAGAAGCCACGCGGACGCTGCAGGTACCCCCTGCGCGTTCGCCACTGACGCGCGTCAATACAGGCTGACGTGTCAGCCCATACTGACACATCCGTAGGACGTGCTTGCGGATCAGCCTACACATCTGACGAGTCTGCCAGACGTTCCAGCGGACGCCGCAGGCACGTCTTGCGGACGAGCGTATTCCGCATGCGCGTCCGCCACCCATTTTTGCGGCCATTCACCTTTTTGTGCAATTCTGTTTTTGCTCTCTCTTTTTCTCACTTTCCAAGCTCTTTTTAGTCTTTTTTCATCCCTATTTTCCCTATAAATACCCCACTCTCCTCACCATTTATTCACACCTCAAGCAATTTATAGATTGGCTATCCATCTTGCTTCCTCTCTCTCTCTCTAATTAGTTTTCACCCTCTCTAATTAATTAGTTAATTAAAAATTAATTTTAATTAACTAATTAATCTTTTTTTTTAAATCTCCACCCACTCTTAATTAGTTAATTAATTAAAAATCAATTTTAATTAATTAATTAATTTTTATTTTCAATTAAATTTTCACTCAAATTGATTAATTAATCCTTTTAATTAATTAAATTGAGTAATCAAGTAATCAAATCTCCATTTTTCAAAATCAATCATATTTTCCGAAACGGAACTCCGCTCCGGTAAAATCACTCTCCCATCACTCAAACCCACAAAGAAGGTATAATCTCTTACCCTCACTCAAACCCCAAATCAAACCAAATCAATCAAACCTGAGCGATTTTTAAACCCCCCTTCCACCTCATAGTGGAATGAACTACGTGGGTTTTGATCTCCATTCAATGGGGTACGTAGGCAAGCTTGAAATCTAAATCCAAGTTTCAAATCCAAATCTCAATCAAT
>CATKHJ011310394.1:0-13074 GCA_949750685.1 Vernicia montana
GTTAGAGTGTCACAAGATGAGTTGCAGTTTTTTTTTTTAATTTTTGTTTTTGAAATTTTCTGTGTTATGTACCTTTTTGTATTATTACAGTGTAAAATTGAGAGACAGAGCACACACATTTAACTTTGGTTTGATCATATCTACATTTCTAGGGTTTGGCGCTGTCATTTTCTTGGCATAATAGAGTATGTAATAACTTCATCATCATAGAAACAGACGTAAAGAAACTAAAAAAGTAAAAAGAAAGAGAATATATATATTTTATTATATGCATGCTTCTTGATTTAGCAATAATTCCTTTGGATTAATTTGTTTCCTTTGAGTTTCTTGATTTTTTTTTTATTATTATTTCTTTCATTTTCTTTGTATACACACAGACAATGAGAATGTGAATAGATATGATTTCTTTTTTTTATTTATTAATGTGAATATATTATATATGATAGTGATAGTAATTTACTAAGTCTAGGGTTTTCAAAGCCAACTGTTTGCGTTGCTGTCAATATTGTCTATACCTTAATGTTTTTTCATTACATAACATTAATTGATTGAATAAATAAAAAAGGAAGAATTTAATGTCATTCAGTTAGCAGTCTAAGAAGTCAAAAATTTAAAATTCGATAAATTTCATCACTTTAAAAATATATTTTATGTACAAAAATTTATTTTGAATATATATAATTGTCTTCTTAATTCATTAGAAAAATAAAACATTTTTATCAACCTTAGAGACTAGAATTAGCATTTCTTAATGCTTTAAATATTATCAGAAACTTATATATACACACACACATATAATCATCATCATGAGTGAAATTTAAAAAAAAAAAAAAAGAAAAAAGAAATTTATACTATATATATTATATATTTCTTAGGAGTCATGCCTTGAAAGAGGTGATTCAGGAGTTCTGATTTTACTTTTTTTTTTTTCTTAATTGGAGAATAGTTTTTATATTTAGATTGTTGAGTCACTTTCATCACTAATATAGACTGGCAGTTTGCGAAATTAATGTGGAAAATCACTGTTCGATAATAAAAGGGATGTAAAGTTCATGCAATTCAGAGTTGATGAATTTGTCTCCCCATATATATATATATATATATATATATGTATATTATTTTTGAATTTGTAGGTTGAGTGGTATATGATATGCAAGAAAAAAAGAGTAATTAGAATTGTGATTCTAAATGTTATAAGAGGGATGACTCCATTAAGAAATCACTTAATTTAAAAGTTCTAACTTATGGGAAGAATAATTTATATCTTAATTTAATGTTGTATATAGTTTATTTTTTCTTTATATATATGTAGTGGCGGAGCCACATATAGTTGCGGGTGTGTAATTGCCTCTTTAACTTTTTAAAATGCCTATAATAGTATATTAAATTATAATATTTTTAACATTTGCTCCCTATAGAAAAAAAATAGGAGGCAATTAAGTGATGCTACAAAAAAATTGGGGTTTATTATGTATTTTTCTATTATATTTGATGTTTTAGAATATATTATAGAAGATAGTATCACTTCAGAACAAAAGATTGAAGGTAATGACCTTTTAGATTTGGGTTTTTAGACTTATGTTCCCTCTAACTTAAGGTTCTGACTCTGCCACTGTATATATGTGTATGTATATAGTTAAAAATAAAAAATTTCATATTGAAATAAAATATATTAAGATTTAGTATAATGTTTAGATCTCATTATGCATGAGTTTAGATATTTTGGATTGAATTTGAGAAGGAAAATTAACTCAAATTAGAGCATGAATATTCTACTTTCTCTTTTAGACCTTTTGTCATATTGGTTTTCAATATTGCAACCTCAATTGCTCTATGTCCTTTCTATGAAGTTGTTGATTTCTCCTTATTTTTTTTATATGGTTTATTTATATCTTAAAATTCCAATTAATGATTGTTTCTAATAAAAATGTTTAATTGGCACATAACAAATATAGTTTTGTCAAGACCAAAAAAAAAAAAAAAAAACTAATTTACATGTATATTTTGGTGTTTATGTATTATATTAAGAAATATTTTTAGTAATTAATGTTATTAGAATTTTTAGAAAGAGATATTTCATATTCGTAATTGTTTAATTTTTCTCCATAACTGTTCTAATTTTTATTATATATAAGATTATCTCCAATGTAACAAAGTACTTAATTAATAAATTTCAAAGCCAGCATGAAGTAGAGTTGTAGGGATTGCTAGACCAAAATCATAATCAAATTTGGTATTAATTTGGGCAAGTGGGCGGGCAAGTTGTGCTTGACATATTGTGAATTAAATCAAATAATAGGTAATTAATTAATTAAGACTAATAAAAAATCAAGTTGATATTTATAATTAACCATATTGTGTAAATATAGGGTTAGATATGTTTTAAACTCTACCATTTATATTTAATGTTAAGTAGGTATTGGGTTAGGCAACAGTGCATAACATTGGGTGGCTTAACCACTTAACCCATCCCTGCACTGCACAATATCTTAATTAATTATTAAAATATATGCAAAGCGTAACATAACCAAAAAAAAAAAAAAAAAATTCTAACTCTTTATGAATTCAAATTAGCAATCTTAACTACAATTCTGAAAATAACTCAAGTACGTAACACTAAACAAAAATTCAATGATAATTTTTTTTTCATTTTCTTGGTATCAATTCTTCTTCTTCTTCTTTTTCTTATGCTTCTTTCCCTGACTAATAATTTTTAGTTTCTAGTATCAAATTTTCTTCTTCTGCTTCTAGCATCAGAGCTTTTTCATTATTATATATTATGAGTAAAATGGTCCAGATTGGAGATGATCAGTGAAAACCCTAGGTATCTTTTGTTGTATATTATTTAATAATTTATATTGTTTATTAATATATATATACAAGAAATTCCCTTTTATGTTGGAAGAAGCAACATAGTGAATTGAGATTAATTGCTGTGCCTGTGCCTGTGCCTGTAGAAACAACAGTGCTTGTCTTCTATTTGGGGACCATTTTTTTTTTCTTTTTTCTTTTTTGGCAATTTATGGTGGGAATCAGAACAGTGTTAAAAACCCTTTCTCGTGATGATGCCCACTATTTTTATTTTTAATCTATAATAACACAAATCAGTAACAGAAAATTCAAAAATATAAAAATAAAAAAATAAAAAAAAAGGAAAAAAAGGAAAATTTTTCTGGTGTTATATAACTAAAAACCCTAATCTTATGTTTGGAATGAGGTAAAATAAGGGAGGAAGAAAAATAAAAAATAAAAAATAAAAGTATTGCACTTTTTTATTATTTGGGGATGGAAGAAAAATAAAGAGAAGAAAGAAAATATATGCTATTTTTCTTTATTTATTTTCTCTTCAAAAGGAAGAAAAAATTGAGAGAAAAGAAAAAAAAAATAATTTAATATAATTTAAATTCAAATTTAAACTTTACATATGAAAGATTAAAATAATAATTTTATTTTCATTCCTTTTTATTTTTTTCCTTCAATCCAAATAATAAAAAAAATAAAGGAAGGAAAATAAAAATAAAATAAATCAGAAAGATAATTAATCTAATATAGTAGTAGTTAATACTTCATAAAAATAAAAATTAGCATTATTATTGTTATGCTGTTGAAACTTTAAAGGGGGATATTATATTATATGGTTTCTGCATGTAATTAAAAGAAAATAGGGTTTTAATTAATTAATAAATTTGGCTTTGGCAAAAAAAAAAATTAATTAATAAATTTGGAGAGTGTTTTAGGGTTTCGATGAGATAGGGATATAAAGTAGAGTTCAGCTTTTGACTGGTGCAACTGCAACTGCAACTACGCACAGTCTTTTACACCTAAATTATTTTTGGGGAAGATATTATTAATGTAACTCTAAACTCTCTCTCATTTGGCAAAAAAAAAAAAAAAAAAAAAAAACCTCTAAACTCTCTCTCTCCATTATATATATATATATATATATATACATGGACCGATTCTAAATCGGATCGAATCGAAACTGTAATTATGGTTTTGATCCAATTTTAGCTTGTAAGGAGGATCGGTCCGATCCTCTTTACCTTGAACTTGAATTAGAATCGTCGATACGATTTTGGTTCAAACCGTCACTTAAATGTTTTGCATTTGAGTTTTAAAGAGTAATTTTTGTAAAAAAAAAATTAATAAACTGATTTAAGTCCGGTTTTAAATCGAAACTATAATCGTACGAACTAAAATCAAAATCAAACCGTCTATCTATAGTCCAGTTTCACTTTTATAAAATATTAAACTGAAATCACTAGTCTGATTATGATTTTAATCTTATTTGAAATCATGGCCGAAGCTCTCTCTCTCTCTCTCTATATATATATATCATACAGACGAAAAAAGAAAAAAATCCTAATATTTTTCTTATTATCAATTAAAAATTTTAATTAGGATATTAAAATCATATTCAAAATTTTAGATATCGAGTTTAAACTCTCATTAAAAATTAAATTTATTCTCCAAAATTTTTAAAGGGAGAGTATCAAAATTCAACATACTAACTTTCTATACTAAAAGCAAGCCACTAAGCTACTAGCCAGTGATTTCTTTTATTTGATATCATGTTTATTATGATAAATTAAAATTTTATTTAATAACTAATCACTAGTAATCTCGGATGAATCTCAAAGCTGGCAAAACAAGTACTAATCAATTATTAACTGATTAAGAACCATTGATTAAATTGGTAATATATAAACAATATAAATAACTATAATTAATTTTGGTTAATTTGTTTAATAAATAAATAAATTAGCTTCCATGGATAGTTTAAGTTCAACTTCTGTTATGAAAATCTCACTGCCGAATGTGGATGTGAAAGTGGTCCTTAGGTCTACTATCTGTAGATGCTTTAAAGAACCTACTTTGGTCCCTCATCTACGTACAATGTACATATAGCTATCTATCTATATCTATCATCTAAATCTAAATCTAATACAATTTTTATCAAACTTTCAAACCCATAATATCACTAATTAACATTTATCTAATTTAATTTCTCATGATCTACGTACCTAGCTACCTAATTATCTTAAAATCTAATTTTTAATTAATTATATATTTCTTGTGAATTAATTAATTAATTAACTATATATAATTTTCGCTTAAGAGTTCAAAATTTTATGATTATTTCATTATTAAAATCCAAAATTGGATACCTAAACCTAACAATATAGGGCTTATTTCTTATGAACAGAAGATTTTAATTGATTTTAACTTTTATGAAAACTCGATTTTCGTTTTTAATTCGTTTATTTCTTATTTAAAATGGTGTCGTTTTAGAGATCTTTTTAGTCTTTCTATCAGTAAGTAAGACCCATTGGTAGTGGATATAATTTAAAATTACTGCTGTAGGTCTTTCTTTTGCCAGTATACTAATATTGTCCAAGAATTATACATATAACTTTTTATTCATCAAGGCATGCATTATAAAGCTACCTGTAGATGTCGATAAAGCATAAGCCCTCCTTTTCTAATTTGTGTTGGATGGTCCCCTGTGGAAAAATTAACCATAGGAAAAAAGAGAAAAAAAAAAAAAAAGATATGTAAACTACAAGGAAGACCAACTAGATTTCATTATTAGGCAAGTGATTGTTCAGTATGTGGTATGAACAATTTTGATCATAAAATTGTTATTAATTAGTATAGACTAAATCAATGTGTCAACGTGAGATAGCAACGTATGATCGTGAATACGCCATGTATCTTTATTCTTTTTTATCTTATAACGCGGTTAAATTTTAGCATCTTTAATTTTATTTTTTTCTTTGAAAGGGTAATATATTATTATTATTATTATTATTATTATTATTGGCAAATAATTTTGATGTGAATTTTAGACCTTCTGATCATTTAAATTGAAGACAAGACATAAGTTGGATTTTCATGATGCTATTGCCTTTTCTGTCTACTTCTCCTGTTCCTCCTCCTCATCCAAGCTAAACATTCAAGTAGCAAAATTCATCACTTCCAAGAACCCTACAGTTTTCTTTCTCATGTAAGTAGGATATTAAACTTATATTATTTGCAATTATTTTTTGTTTTTCAATCTTTGCTTGAATTGTTATCTTCATGAATCAGATTGGTTTTTATTAGAAAATTTAGATTCAGCTAAACCCTAGCTAGATTCAACTTAACATTCACTCTTATATATAATTAATTCTTTCTCACGTTCGAAATTGAACAATATATGCAACCAAAAAAACTAAAGAATTAATTTTCTTTTTGTTTTTATTAATTTTTTGCATATAATTTCTTGTTTTCTTGATGAATTATGAGTCAAATTCTCAAAAAATTGCAAAAAATGTTGTAAAAAATTTGATGGGATCTTTATATATATATAATTACAGGTTCTTGATCATGAGTGGATATCTTGCAAGTCATCAATAATGATAGAAGTAATTACTATTATAAGATGATTACAAGTTCAAAAGAAAAAACAAGTAGTTTTGAAGCAAAGCAAGAAGGTGATGGAAATGATACCAATAAGTTCACCAAGGCAACAGCAGCACCACCACCATCAACTTCATCATCATCATCAAGACAATGGTCTGCATTTAGGAACCCAAGAATTGTTCGAGTTTCGCGTTCTTTCGGAGGAAAAGATAGGCATAGCAAAGTTTACACAATAAGAGGATTAAGGGATAGAAGAATTAGGCTTTCAGTACCCACAGCCATTCAATTATATGATCTTCAAGATAAGCTTGGGTTGAGTCAGCCTAGTAAGGTAATTGATTGGTTACTATATACTACTAAAAATGATATTGATAAGCTTCCACCACTTCAATTGCCTGAAGGATTTGGTCAATTCCATCACCAAATGCCATTTTCTCATCATCATCATCATTCCCATAATACTAATAACGTTAATGCAATTTCTCAATCTTCTCTTATTGCTTCTCCTTTCTTTCATGATCTGAATTCGACTTTCAATACTAAGGATGGAGGAGTAGGATTTCACTCATCCTTAGGGATAAATATCAACAATAATACTAGTTCTGGTCTTAATAATGATGGGGAGAATCAAGAAAGAATCGCAGCGAAATCAAAATATTGGGAGCTAGATCAGCCAGAGCCAGAGCCAGATCCAAATCATCCAAGTATTACTGAGAAAGGAAAATGGATCAAAACAAATTATGATCAAGAAAATAATAATCAAGATGGTGGATTTTGCAATTATAGTACTAATTATGGTGGACAAGTCTCATTAGCTGCTCAAAAGTTGTTTCCTTTAACTAGTAATAATTTTCTAAATAATCCCATTCCTTTCAACTCTTATAATTACCATTGGGATGCTTCAAATTTATCTTTATCTCATGGATTTCTCCCCCAATCATCATTAGAAGCTTCCATAAACAACAATAGTACTAGTACTAGTAGTACTAATACTAGTACTACTGTTCCATTGCCATCACCACTAGCTTTCTCTTCAAATTCTCAATTCTTTTTGTGTCCGGCGCCTGCCACAATGCCTTCACTCTTCCCACAATGTTATCCTCATCCTCCATCCCCATTATCAGATCACAATGACTCGTCGAGGGATTCACAACACATTCTCCCAAATTCTAGAACAATAAGCTTGCCAATCAAGAACTTCTCATTGAATGTAAATTCTGGGTTTGCTCAATATTCTCAAAGTAATAACAATCAAAGGCAGCAGCAGCCGGCAGATAAAGATACTGCAACTTCTTAATTCAGTACTTCCCATGGCTATGTATGGTTCAAATAATTTTTCTATGGAGGTATTACACTATTAATTAACTTTATTATTATTATGTATTTTTCTTTCTAGTGCATATATTAATTATTATTGCTACATTACAATTTCAATAGTCATGTCTCGTTTGATTTGATAGATCAATGTCTTCATACAATCGACTGGGGACTCAAGAAGATTAAGCTTGTCGATTCGATCGATCATGCCTTGAATTGTTTTGCTTCTACTACAAGTAAGATACTTGGACACTTTCGTTTATATTGAGACAAATATCTGCAAACTGTAATGTGGACCAAGCTAAAGTTTGTAATTTCATTTTTAGGTTTTAATTAATTAAGTTCTTGTAGTTACTTATGGAATTATTATATATATATATATATATATACCATGTTTGTTATGATGATAATTAGTATTCATTATTGTGTATAATCTTCAAATTAATTTATTACTTGTTTCAACGTTGGTTATTAAACTTGGATTTGTTTAGATAATAAGGTTATTATTAGTAGATTTTGATGGAATTTTCAGCCATATTGTTTACATGATAAGTAAAAATTAGTGTTATTAGCTAGAAAAGTTACTAAACTTTGGTTTAGTTATTATTGCTAGATTTTGATGGAAATTTTAGCCATATTTTAACTTTTAACAAAATATATATGCATATAAAAGATAGAAATTGAATGAATGTTAAAATTCATTAATAAGAGTACAATGATCATAATGAAATTAAATCCTTAATTATCATATTGTGTGTTTTATTCTAATTTTCTATTTCTTACCCATGCCTATTTCTCTCATGAAGACTTAAAGCATGTATGTATATGCTATAGGCTGTGACCACTAATACTGTGAAAGACTTATATAACTTTTAGAAAATGTGCATATTTATATTGGTGTTTAATTAATTGCTATATATATATATATATAACAGTGTGATTAGTAAGATGACAGAGTGAAGTTAATTTTTGTCATGAAAATTAAGATTTCAAAGAAAAATTAAAGTGTTGTGTGAATGAAAAAGTGGATGAAAGTAGGGGACCTTCTGATGAAAAATAATTAACAAAGCAAGACAATATTTGTTGTCAAGACACTAAATTTAGAAATTTTACAATATTGATTAAAATGATTGATCAAAATTTATTAGAGATAATTAAAGCAGACTAATTTTAATTATTCAGCTGAACAGAAAATATTATATTTTGAAAGAAATATGATCATAAACTATAAATGATCAATAAGTTGTTATAAGTAAACTACAGGTATTTTATATATCATGCACCAAATATATAATAGAAAAAGAAAAAATATGATTATATTGGGTATGTTGTAATGTAATTTGATTAAATGAATAATTAATTTGTTGTACTTTATTGTATTATTGAATTTTTATTTATTACATTCTAATACTTTCTTATATTTTATTTGATATGTGTTAAATTATTATAAGATTTAGTTAAATATTAATTATATAGTTGTGTGTGTGTGTGTGTGTGTATATATACACGAAAAATCTCTAATAGAAGAGATTCGTTATATGTGTAGAAAAATTTTTGCCTACACTAATTGTATAGGTTTATTTCATACACCAAACTTTATAAGATATTTTAGTCAATATAACTCTTTTGTTTATTTTTTTTTCCAGTGAAAAGATATCGATATCTTTTTTTGCTTTATATATTTTTATCTTATTGGATTGGTGTATACACTCAGTGTAAATAATACTTAGCTATATATATAAATGTATGTGGTGTACATGGTTTATAAATAAATCTGAATTTATAACCGTCAAATCGTTTATTTTTAATATTGACCATTAGTTGAGATAACTGATAACCTGTTAAACTGGTCATTTAATTTAAATGACTTAAGATTATAATTACATACTTAACCGTTATCTACTATTAAAGGTAAAAATACAAATTTATAGATAACCAAGTGCACCATAAAAAGAGTTAATGTATGTATGCACAACTGAGAAATACGTAATTTTTTTTTTTTTTTTTTTTTTGTCAAAGCCTGAGAAATGCCTAGTTGAAAATATAAGTGTTGAAGTTTTAACATAACCTAATGAAGCACCTTTTAGTGATTAGTTTATAAAGTTTAATTAATTTCTCGAATATTGCAGTTATATTTAATTTTCATGGGAGAGGGCAATTATTAATTAAAACTTCCATTTTATATTTATATATGTCGGTTGGGTTTCATTTCATATATTATACGTCGGTGTCATTGTTTTTTAACTTGCATGAGATCAAACAGCAATTACAATATAAACCCAAATGTATTATATAAATATTATATATAATTGGATATTTCCAAATACTACTAAAAAAACATACATATGTTAATATGTATATAACAGGCCAGAGGCACATATACAGATTTATTTATATTATTTTCTGTGAAATAAACTGTAAGAAAAATTAAGGTTATATTAAAAGTCGAGTATACATATATAACGATGGCTATGTTCTGGATTTATTAACCCAGATTTATTCGATATGGTACGAATAGTAGTGAAAATTTCTTCTCTAGTGATCCACGCATGCATGGCAGCATGAGACTCTAAAATTTTTAGGAGGATTCAGTTCATTATGTCATATTATGAACTAATCGATAATAACATGATATATATATATATATATATATATATATATATATATATATATATATATATTAATTATAGTATACATTTCAAAATTTAAATAATTAATTACTATAATCACATCATGAGATGGTTATTACATGATACAATATATTATTATTGATTAGATATATCATACTCGTAACGGCGTAATACACATATATAAATCAATTTATCAAGGCATCATTTAGTTGATAGAATAGTTTTTAGTTAATTTTAACTTAAATTTTAAATATAAAATAATTATTTTATAATTTTAATTTTTTATTGAAATTCTAAGTGCCTAATAATTTGATATAATTGTATATTTAAGTTTATAGAATATAAATCATATATATTAATAATTATCTACCAATGAACTTTTTGACTAGTAATACTAGAGTCGTTTTCATGATAAGTCTTGAGTTCAAGTCATTTCGATATTATTTTTTGAATTAAAATTATGGGATTATTTTTAATTCAAACAAATGATTAGGAGTGTTTTCTTAAACCAGTTTATGCATCAATGGAGAGTAAATATTCTTTCTAGGTGAGTTATTAAGGATGTACTCTCTATATTCAACTATTGTGCATTTAAAAATTTTCTTTTGAGAATTCTAATTAATAAAAAAAGAGTAAATTTACTTATCATTCAAGTTCAACCTTGATACTAAAAGTATGAGAATGAGATTGCTTCTGTACATGTCTTTCTACAATATTGGCATATGTATTTAGAATAGATATGTATATATGATAATTTCATGGTTTTTTATTTTTTTGAGGAATTAGTGTATTCTTCCCAAACCTAAATAGAATCTTTACCTAATTAATTTATAAAATTATAACAAAATAAACGGTGAATTCATCCTTATCCCATTTCCACCCTAAAATTTTCTATAGGTTGGAATGAGAATAAAACTCTGCCTGCCTCATCCATTTCTAGTACCTAGTTCATCGCATATAACAAGGTCCCTCAAGTATAAACAATTATTCTAATTTCATTAACTTCAAAATAATTGTCATTTTGTATTTATACGATTTAACATGATAGTAAATATATATTTTAATTTAGATAAAATCCCAAGTTCAAGTTTCTTTTCTTTTTTTTTTTTTATTTTTTTGCCAAGAGTTTCATTCCCTCATTATAAACATAATAATAATAATAATAGGTGTTTTTATGGTTATTTTGTTTTTAATAAAGTAAACTTACTTTGTTTTATTAACCATTACGAAAAAAAAAAAAAGACTTTTTTTGCAAAAAAACAATCTTTTTATATTTTTTAGTAAATTAAACTATTTTTTCGTAATTCTTCTTAATTGTGAAAAAAAGTTTTAATTTTAAGAAAATATAACTTATTTTGTGCAAAATAATAACTTTACGAAAAATTTATAAATTTACAAAAAAAAAGAAAAATAATTTTATAATTACGAAAAAAATAGCTCTTTTACAAAAAATTACAATTCTCTTATATTTTTTCGTAAGTAAAATTATTTTTCCGTAATTCTTCTTAATTGCGAAAAAATTTAATTTTATGAAAATATGACTTATTTTGTGCAAAACAATAACTTTAAAAATAAGTTCCTAAATTAATGAAAAAAATAATTATTTTATTTATTTTATTTTATTTCGTTAATTTCATTAATTTCATAAAGTTAATTTCATTTATTTCTTAAAGTTAATTAATGAAATTATTCTGTTAATTTCGTAAAGTTAATTAATGAATTTATTTTGTTAATTTCATAAAATTAATTATCAAAATTATTTTTCTACTTCATTTCGTTAATTTCATAAAGTTAATTTCATAAAATTATTTAATGAAATTAGTTTTTTTTTTATTAATTTAGGAACTTTTTCGTAAAATTATTATTTTGTACAAAATAAGTCATATTTTCGTAAAATTAATTTTTTTTTCAAAACTAAGAATAATTACGAAAAAATAATTTAATTTACGAAAAATATAAGAAAATTGTAATTTTTCGTAAAAAAACGATTTTTTTCGTAAAGTAAAATAAAATAGTTTTACTTTGTTAAAAATAAAATAACCGTAGAAAACACCAATAATAATAATAATAATAATAATATCATTTTCACCCCTTAGAAACCCCTAGACAAAAAGATACCAACAATATATACATTTTAAGAAATTATTTTCATAGTACAAAGAGCATAGAAGAATCGATACCAAGAAATTGAAAAAAACTTGTTACTCACATAGAAAGAATATGCAATTCTCTTCTGACATATTTGTGATCAAAAGTAGGGCTGAACAGGGGATTCGGAGATACCGAACCGTACCGAAAATCTGAACTGATAATATCCATAACCGAAAAATATCCGTTGACCGTTTGACTTTCTCCGAACCGAACCGTCTCAATTTTTTTTTTTAGTACGGTTCTGGAGATTAGTAGTTATCCATACCGATAACCGTACCGAACCATCCCGAACCGAAGAACCGAAACTAGAACTGATTTAAAGGGTTTATATATATATATATATATATATATACACACACACACACACACACATTGAATTTTCTTAAATGTGTTGTTAATTCAATATCAAAATGTGTGTTTATATATATATATATACACACACATTGATATTGAATTAACAACACATTTAAAGAAATTCAATAATATATAAGTAAAATTTCATTTATATTAATTATAAAATTTCATTTTCAAATTAGTAGTTGCAATATATATATATATATATATATATATA
>CATKHJ011310781.1:0-14788 GCA_949750685.1 Vernicia montana
GTTCATCCTTTCAAAGTTAAGAAAGTAGCCAAGAAGGCTCTCTCTCGCGCCCGCGGGGGGGTGCAAATCCACGGTATTGGGCTTAGGTTCAACGTGTGAGCGCGCGACCTGCGTACACGAATGTCGGACCAAAGTAGGCTGGTCTGTGTCTACTTGAATTTTTTATTTAGTCCAATCATAAATTTTAATTTTTTTTAGTCCAAAATTTTTTTTAATATCCAAACACAAAAAAAAAAAAAAAAAAAAAAAAAAAAAAAATCAAAAACCCAGTAAAAAACCGGCCGGTCCGACCGGGTCACCGGTTACCCGGCCGGGCCGGCGGATTTTTTCCGGTTTTGGCCTTGGCAGGGTTTGAGACCAGAACCGAACCGGTCTGGTCTCCGATTCCCGGTTTTTCCGGTCGGACCGGCCGGTCCGTCCGGTTCTAACAACCATGATAGATATAGTTGTCTCAGTAGATTATAAATTTATAAATGCAATCTAATAATTAATGGGCCACTGAAAATTTTCTATGATGATGGATTTACATATAATGCTTAGTACTATAATATATTAAGGTTGATTCTCTATATGTCTGTCCTTTCATTAGTTCTTTTTCCACTCTCTTGATTAATTATGGGACACTCTTGTTTTTTTTTTTTTTTTTTTTTTTTTATTATTTTTTTTTTTTATAAACCTTGTGGCTGCAGAAATGCAATAAAGTCAATAAATCTATAACATTAATGGAATGGATTTCATCATTTTTGGATAGTGGTTTTGATTCAATGAAACACATGCACCTATCAAAATTTAATTATAATCATCAAAGAGTTTTCTTTTAATAAAATTGGAGTCGTCTCTAATTTGAGATCAAATCATAATATTAGAAGTTAAATTTATCAAAATAATAGCAATAATTATAATAACATATATGAAAAATAATTTTCATATATAAACCACTTTTGGAGTTTTGCCTATCTCAATTATTAATGTAACATGTAATGAGAATTATCATATAACAGTAATCCATCAAATCAATTCAATTCAATATGAATTTATTCAATGTAATTTTTTTTAAATAAAATAAATCAAATGTTCCATTTAATTATGATATTATATTTTAATATAACAATGTACATTTCTTTTAAGTAATTTAAAATATTATGCGGTTGTAAAACCTTACATAGGATAAAGTACATAATTTTTTTTTTTTTTTTTTGGGTATCTTTATGCTTTTGATGGATAAGCTTTTATCGTAGATATTGATAATTTATATGTTAATTAATTATATGTATGAAGTATACTGTTTGAGTATATTTTATTTGACTCATATTTAGTATTAAGTGTGAAATTCATATAATTTTTTGGCTCGAATAAAACTCAAACCATTCAACATAGACCCAAATTAATTTTTTAATAGTTTATTTTATTGGATATTAATAACATATATAGGGTTTAGCTATCACATTAATTTTAATTTATGTTTAAACCGATCAGGTCAAATCAATTTGAAAAAATTTGTTTCAGACAGTGTCACCTAACCATATGCTTCTCTAATGTGAAGTTTAAAAGCAATTAATATAAATATTTAATGAAAAAATAAAAAGAAGGAAAAGTTAAAAAAATAATAATAAATATTTTTTTAAAATTATAAAATGACATATATTTTTAAAATAATAGATATTTTGAAACGGAGAGAATATATACGAAGAGAAATAAAATTGTATATTTCTTTTTCCTTGTTTAACATTAATAAATAACGGTTAATTGAATTTGAATATTACAAGTCTATTTTGTAGCAAGTAGAAAGGCTAGCTAATGTGTCACTAGACAAGTCCAGTCTAGTAATTAATAATGTTGATTTTCAAATATATTTTTTAAAACTGTATACTTTAATTAATTTATATAAATTCTTTTAGGTTTCTTTTGATTACTTGGAATAAAAAATAGGAATAGAAATATGGGAATTGAGATTAGTAACAAAGAATGTTAATAATAGTCTAATTACCATTACTTGTGTTTGGCATATAATAATTTTAAATTGAAATGAAAATTTACCATTCATATGAGATGAGAATATATAAGTGTGACATAATAAATTAAAAATAAAAATTAATAAATTATATATATATCAAAATTCTATAAGATAAGGATGTCTTAATTGTATTTTTATATTATCATTTTTTATTTATGTCTATATTATCACTTCTTTACATAGTAATGAAAAATCAATAATAAATATTACCTCCGTTTCAAAATATTAGTCTTTTAAAATTTCGGTATATAGATTAAGAAAATCATTTAATTGTCATAATTTTAAATTAAAAAGACTAAATTATTATCTTTTAATTTTGATGTAGAGAAATAAAAAAAATTAATGTGAATGTTTAATAGAGGAATAAAGGAAGGAGAAAGTTGGAAAAAAATAATAAAGACTTTTTTGAAATTCTAAAATGACAAATATTTTGAAATAAAATAAAATTTCTAAAGTGACAAATATTTTGAAACGGAGAGAGTAAGATTTATTACCAATAGTTATTGTTATTAGCTTAATAACAAGTTATTGGTGTCATCTAGGTATACTAATTAGGAAAAAGAACACTAATATTTTATTCAATGTTTTGTAAGTTAGTTCTCATTCTTATTAATTAGTACTTCCTTTATTTTATTTTATTTTATTTTTTTGACGTTTTAGAAATCTATCAATTTTGTTTTATTTGACGTTTAAGAAATCAATACTATATTTATTATTTTTTTCAAATTTATCCTTATTTTAACTACACTAAACACCTTAATTAAAATATTTAATTATTAATAATGGTACTACTATTAATTAAGGGTAAATTAGACTTGATCATCTGCTCGGGTACCCGTCCGACCTGTTTAAGTCTGCTCCAAAATTATAGGGCTTGAATAAGACATATTAAATCCGGCTCGACCCAAACTCTATTAAAACCCGTAAATTTTACGGGCGGACATGGTCACATATTTTAAAAGTCAAGCCCGACCCGACTTTATAAGGTATATTAAAAATATATATTTAAAATTTCTTGAGTGTTTTAGTTCATTATTTAAACTTTGAAATTTCAATATGTATTTGTATAATTTTATTTGTTTAACATAAAATTAGTTAGTTTTTAAGCAAATTTAGTAAAATTTGTTAGTGAAAAACTAAATTTTTTTTAAAAAATATATATATAATTTGGGTCGGACTGAGCTTGAGCGGGCTTTTTTATAGAGAGTGAGCTTGAGCTTAGGTAACCTAAAACAAATTAATTCCGAGTTTGGGTTTAAGTAAAAAATTATAAATTCGGTTGAGCCTGGCTTGAAACCGTCCAACTTCGGCTCATGAACAGGTCTAGGGTAAATTAATCTCTTAATTTTAAAATTAAAACTTAATTAATGCTTTTTTAATCCATATGAATTACCTTAAATGTCAAATAAAAAAAACGAAGAGAGCACAAATTAGTACAAAATATAAATTAAGCTAATTATAAAAGAAACACACCAAAATATAATATAATGATAAGTGCGGTTTCAACAATAAATTCATATTTGATTCTTACTCTCCATACTTAAAAAAAAAAAAAAAAAAAAAAAAAAAAAAAAAAAAAAAAAAAGAGCTCTTAGATTCAAGATGGTATAACATTATTCTCTTTGCCATGATTTGACACCAAATTAGGCTAATTTTCAACTTGTGACCAAGAAATAAACCAATCTTCTCACAACTATATATATATATATATATATATATATATATGAAGAATTTTAAGAAATACATTTAATTGATTCATTGATTGCTATATAGACGTATAGGAGAGCATGCATGTAAGCCACATGGGCATGAAAAAGGCTAGGGAAAAACTGATTAGCCGTGGTACGAAAACAGATATATATAATAAAATTTTCCTATATGAAAATAAAAGAAAGAAAAAAAAAAAACAGAAGATAATAAATTGAAGAATCTGTTCTTGTTAAGAAATAAACAAAAAACAATCATAATATCAGAACAAGTTTCCTTTTGGTTAGGTGATTAAAGCGTCAGAAACCAGGTGGGCAATTTACCATTCATTTCTCTAACTTTTTCTTCTTCTCCCTCCTTTAGTAGACCCCACAACCTTTCCTCTCTCTCTCTCTCTCTCTCTCTCTGTCTTTCCTTCTTATATTTTTCTTCAAACAAACACACATGCCCAAACCAACAACCATATACTCATAAACTCTCTCCCAAAACCCAAACAGACAAATTTTTTTGTTTCATAGTAAATACTACAATACATTACAAAGAGAGAAAGAGAGACACAGAAACACACGCACGCACACAGAGAGATTGAGAAAGAGGAAATTAAGGTTTTCTCTTTCTTTGATGGGTAACTACAGATTTAGATTATCTGATATGATGCCCAATGCTTGGTTTTACAAGCTTAAAGAAATGGGCAAAACCAGAAATCATAATTCTTCTACCAACACTCATTCTTTGAAGAAAAAACAAGTAATTGCAGCTGCTGCTTCTACAATTTCCCAGCCTTCTAAACCAAATCAACCCCACCACCACTGCAACTCCTATCCAAGAAAATCTTATTACTTCACTAGAGAACTTATCCCAAGTAACCCAAAATCTGACCCACCAAGAAAATCTTCTAAACAAAGACTAATTAAAAGAAGAGCCACTCTCAAGACTTCTTCTTCTTCTTCTCCTAAGCTCGTCTCCGCTGGTTGTAGCTGCCGTGCCACCATTTGGACTAAATCATCAGATTCTCCACCTGATTACTCTGCTTCTAGTTCTGTTAATAGCTCCCCTGTTTCTGACCTCTGTGATTCATTTCCCCCAGAATTCAGGTCTGATCATGTTCTTGCTGCTGATTCATTTGATAAAATGCTTTCTTGGTCAAATTCTAATTCTAATGATGATATTATAATCGATGTGGATAAGAAATCTCTTGATAGAAAATTTGAAAAGCAATTGGATTTATCTGATCTTAATCTTCCACCAATCATAACCAAGCCTGCTAAATTCGACGAAAAGATTGAAGATATCAAGAAGAAGGAGACTAAAGAAACAACCAAGTATAGAAAAAGCTCAACCAAATATCAAGAAACAAATTCTCATGGATCTTTATCAGTGAAAGTGGTGAAAGAAGAGAGTGTTACTATGAAAGAGCAAAAGATTAGCAGTTCTTTTAGAAGACATTCTTTGAATTCTCCAGGATTAAGGCTTCGTGTTAATTCTCCAAGAATTGCAAATAAGAGAATTCAGGGACTTGCTCGAAAGAGTGTCTCATCAAACTCTAGGAGAAGTCTTTCTGATAGTCTGGCAATAGTAAAATCTTCATTTGATCCTCAGAGGGATTTCAGAGACTCGATGGTGGAAATGATTATGGAAAATAATATTAGTGCATCCAAGGACTTAGAAGACCTTCTTGCTTGCTATCTTTCTTTAAATTCTGATGAGTATCATGATCTTATCATCAAGGTTTTCAAGCAAATCTGGTTCGATTTGACAGAAACCAAGTAATTAAAAAAAAAAAAATTATCTCTTTGTATATCAACTTCTTCTTAGAAATGTTTATTTTTCTTTCAAATAATCTTTCCTGTTATATAAATTTGATATAAATTAGAATTATGCTATTTTGATCATTTTTATGATCATGGAAAGCAATTAAAGAAGTAAAAACAGAGTATTAGTAGTTAATTTTAGTAACGTTTTAATGAATTTTGAGGGATTTTTTCCTGCTTTTGGGTCTAATATAATGATAATGATATGTTATGTTTCTGGAATCAAGATTTAAGACCGTTTGTAGTTTTTTTTTTTACACTGGAGAGACTTGGACTGCTCAAAAAGACTGGAACACTATTACATTTTTGCTTGCTCTGCTAAAGTGCAATGGAATTTGGCAAGGCAATTTCTTATTTTCCTTTTGTTTTTGTTTTTTTGTTTTTTTTTCTAATTTCAATATACACCATTCTTCAACATCAACCTAAGCCAGCAACCACTACCATAATTTAGAATTTTTTTTCTTTTTTGCGTACATCCCCACTGGAATCATTTATGCTCAAAAGTTTCTGACCTACCAATCCTCTTTTCTTTTAATATCAAGAAAGCAACAAGCTAGCCATTCACATATTAGCTTATCAAAATACACCACTGTTCTCTGTTTTTATTTTCAAGAAATAAAAAATTGGAATTTTGCCCATCAGTTCATGTAAATTTTGCATGGCAAAAGTTTTTCTTTTTTATTATTATTAAATCAGGTTTCCCCTACGAAATTTTATAATTTTAGAGAGGAGAAAAGCATTTTCTCATCATATTAAAGATGATAATATATCCAAAATTTAAAATCTCACAGTTATAAAGATCACAGTTGCCAAAAAAGAAGCAATTGGCCGTGTAGATGCTGGATTGAATGAGCAAAACCAGTGCGTAAGAACATGGAAATAGACATAAAGGGCCAAGAAGCAGCGACTGACTCAAAGTCTCAAACTCCAGCTTTTACTAAAAGAAGATACCCTTTAAGGACAAGATTCAGTTTTGATGTTTCGAAGCCTCTCTCTCTCTCTCTCTCTCTCTCTTTCTCTGGGTAGCAAATTCAGTTTTCATTAGTCTCCAACTTCGAGAGAAGAGAGAGAGAGAGAGCTGATAATTCAAAAAATCTTTAATAAAAGTTATGAACAACGGTTAATAATAAAGAAAGAAAGAAAGAAAAGATAAATTCAAATTTTAACATAGTGTGAAACAAGAAAAGCTTTAATTTGTTAATTATATATTTTCAAAATTTCTTCAGCTTTGCCTAAAGTTGAAGGAAAAAAATTTCTTCTCTCAAAAAGTAAAAGTCTATTTGCATAGAAGATTTAAAAAGCTGATTTTTTACTTTCAAAGCCTTAAGAGACAGTACATGCAAAGCAATAAGTTAGTAGTAGTAGACCAGACCCATGCGCACCCTTATCTATTAATGGTTTAGATTGCTATGCCAAGAAAAATCTATGGTCAGAAATTAATGTATTATCAGAATTGGATAATTTTCACTTATGCCAAGAAAAATCAAAGGTCGGAAATTAATGTATTAGCGAAATTGGATAATTTTCACTAAAAAAAATTGATAAAATATTTTAGAGAAATATTTGATTAGGAAGCATGGATGCTTTGGTGCTTTCTCTTTCTGGGACAAAGAGTTTCATGCTTTGATTGACATACCAAACGAAATGGGATTCTCACTTGAAATCAGTATTTAAAGGTCCCTAATTTTGCGGTTGCTACAGTTTTCACATTAAAATTATAGTATTAATTTAAAAATATAATTTATAAAATCTCTACGGCATTGACTCTTATATTCCATTTTTGCAACTAATTTAATTAATTAATGGATGGTAAATTCTATTTCTATCTGACCTAATAATAGACCTTAGAACATACACTAGAGAGAGAGACAAATATGGATTTGAATTTCAATGAAATCTCGTGGAAGTTAATTGAGAAACTAAAATTAATAAGTTTTTTTTTTTAAAAATATTTGGAGAGGATATTAAATCTGAGTTTATATGTTATAAATTTAAATTTATATCGATCTAAATTGTATATATATTTATTAAACCATATCTGCAATTCTAAAAGAAAATATTTTTATGCAACAAATGTTGTATTATATAACATTATTTTAATTTATTATTATTATTATTTTTTTTTTTTTGCCAAAGAAACATTATTTTAAATTTGAAGGTAACTCAAGATAGGGATTTAATTAACTTATTTCCTTTATTTTCTAACAAAAGCTTCTTTCCCTATTAACCAAATTAATAATGAGGCAATTTTAGTTATGCAAGTGATAATCATTGCCCTACCCCTCTATCAGCAAGAGGATCATTCATAGCTACAAGAAATAATGGTTACATCATCACTAGTACTAAAATATAATATTTTTTTTTTACTGCAGTCTAAAATAAAATTACGTTTAACTGGCTTCAACTTCCACCCCCCCTTCTTCTTCTTCTTCTTCTTCTTCTTCTTTTTTTTTTTTTTTTTTTTTTTTTTTTTTTTTTAAGGGAAACTTCAACCTCCATACATTTGAACTCCAGATAGGCCTCTGTCTTAACTTCCATATATTTAATAGGTCACATGAGATGCTATGTACAGATAAAACTAATCAGTAACACTATTATTTATCCCAAAAATTTATTAATAAACTTTTATATGATATTTATTATAAAAAAAAAACTTTTATATAGTATTGTAATATTATTATAGTATTATGTATTTTCCATAATTTCATACGAAATTTACTTGATTTTAAATGTAAAATATATTATTTTTATGTACACCAGAAATATTGAATAATTTCTCATTAAGTTCACAAGTTATTAGAATTGAATATATTATAATATTCGACCTTAACTCCATTAGTTACTGAAGTTTGAATTAAATTCAAAAATATTTTATAATAAAATTGGAGTAGGTATATCTAGTAACTCAAGTTATATTGAGCATCTTGATAATCTTGATCCCATCATCAATCTCTAATTTGGTGGCTTCCATATAACAATATAAAACCTCCACAATTAATTAGCCTTCATGCATGATAGGTTAATTAATAAAGTTAGTATATATATACTTCCTTTAAGTATCGATTCGTAGCTGAGGATTCCATAATTGAAAACGAAATTGTTTGGTTATTATTACTATTTTTTACTACACAAATCCCTACAATAAATCCAAGATCACTTCCATAATTGGCTTTTATGAATAATTTTCACAATGACAAAAAATACTCAATTATTTAACAACATTCACAGACACAAAATATTCTCTTTTTAACCACATTACATACGATTAAGGTCTCAATGTTGTATTGGGTCAACAAAATACAATGTTTGGAGGAATATAATTAATTATAAACAAGTAATTGATATATGTATTCTATTTAATTAATTGACTTTTGAATATAGAAACCCATGAGGAGAAGCATGGTTTAAAATATAGCAAATTAGCAACCCCATAATTTGGCATGTTAGCCATTTTTAAATTCTACAGTCATTCATTTTAATTAATTATTCTATTTGTACCCTACAGTAGCCAAATTAATAATAAGGACAAAAAAAGACAAATTTTTATTTTTATTTAATTTCTTTTCGGATTAAAGTTAAACCCAATTTGATTATCATAAAATGAAAAAATATTTGCTTGTAATAAAAAAAAAAAAATTGCACTAATAATATATATTATTATTTAATATTTGTATAGCCAGTAGGCGAATGGGTTATGACAATGAGACTACTTCTCCCTCAAGCATCCATCTTGCCATGCAATTTTGGACCCACCCCAATTTTGCAGGGCAGAAGCTGATGTGGAAAGATCTAAGTGGGTAGTAGGTTTTTAATTATTTCTAACATAATATAAATTGCATATTTGCATTTGATATTGAGATAGTAAAGGTCATAAGGTAACTTGGTGGTATTTGCCTTATATATATAGTGTATTGAGATATTAAAGTGGTGGTTTAAAATACAACAATAATTGTCATTATAAAGGCTAAAAAAAAAAAATTAAGAACTACAAGAAGTGAATCAAGGCTAAAATGTGGTACAAATTAACTTTTTTATTTTGGGAAGTGGGAGATTTGGATTCAAATCTCTCCATCCACATTAGTTATTAATTTAATGAGATTTATTAAAAAGTGTAATTCAAAATATTATTTCAGTACAATTTGATTAAAATATCACCTAATGGACATAAAATAAACTTATTTACATTATCTTAATTTATTAATTGATATTTGTGTTATATCCACACTTTGTAGCTTCATTAGTGAAAATTTATTAAATTTTCATAAATTAAGAAACTATTACTAATTGGATCATGTCAAAACCTACTATTTTTTTTTTAAAGTATTGAGAGAGAGGGAAATCGATATTAAATTTATTGCTCATAGGAATATGTATTTACCTTTATGTTACATCTTAGTGTGCAAATCTGCTAAACTTTTAAAAATATATTAAAATATGAAATTTAATTTATTACCGAGGTAGGCTTGTTTGAATAGAAACCTATGTTACTATGATTTTTAAATGGGCTCATTTTAGAAAAAAAAATAATTTAAATTAGTTGGAATAAGTTTCAAACCAAGTTGGTGAAAAATATTAAGGGAAATGTCATTCCTATTATGTAGCTTAATTTGTTTTTATTGGGTGTTTCTCTTCTCTAATATATATAAAAAATAAATAAATAAATAAACTATTAATTAATAGATCTACTGTATTTTTCTTTCTTTTTTTTAAAAGAGAAAATAATGCAAACTCTAATTAACAAAGCAATAAAAATAAATAAATAAATATATATATATATATATATATATATATATATATATATATATATATATATATATATATATAAATGGTGTCTAAATTTTTTAATTTTTGTTATTTTAATGTTTGAATTTATTTTTTTTATTAATTTAGGTGTTTGAACTGATAATTTTTTAACATTTTAGTGTTTATGACTTATTTTACAGATTAAAGTAATTATATTATTCATTTTATATATATGCTAAAATGAGTTAAATATCATTATTTCTTATCGTTTAATTTATGTTTTTCTCTTTTTTTTTAATTTCTTTTTTTTTCTCTTTATTCCTTATTATATATTTTTCAAATGCTTTATTTCCTTTTTTTAAATTTATTTGATGATTATAGAAAAAATAGAAATGAATTTAATTTAATGGTTTAATTTTTATTTTATTTTTTTAAAATGGAGAGAAGTATTAATTTTTTTAAATGAGAACAAATAATTATAAAGTTATATTTATAGTTTTGTTTCTTAGAAAACAAATATAAAAAAAAAATAATAATAACGAAAAATAAAGAAAAATGAGAAAAAAAAATATAACGTTTTAAAAAGAAAATATTTGAGTAAATTTACTGTTCAAAATAAGATATATATTCATTTTAACCTGTAAAATTTATTATAAACATCATATTATATAAAAAATTAGTAAGTTCGAACACATAATTGAATAAAAAATAAAATTTAAATATCAAAATAATAAAAATTAAAAAATTTGAACACACTGAGTGTAATTTTTTCTTTAAAAAAACCCACCGTGAGAGCTAATTTAATTAATTTTGTAAGGGAATTTGTCGGCGAGGCGCAAGACGAGAGCAAGTCAAACAACGAATTGATCTCCTTATAAATTGGTAAGACAAATCAAACCAAACGACAAACATATATCCGTAGATTCTGGGTTTCCCGATTGACGTTGCCGTTGCCGTTGCCATTGCTAAGTTTGATTCTGACCCCAAAAATAAAATAATAATAATAAGGATTAAAAATTCCAATAAGCCATTTAGCTGGACAACAAAAGGCCCATGGTAGACTAGGTGCCTACTACCCTACTAAGTGCCAATTATTGCTCAACATACCCTTATAATTATGTCTTAACCAAATTTTTGCACGTGTATCACCAGTGTTTTTATGACTTTTGATTGTAGCCCTTGAATTTGGCAAAAAAAAAAAAAAAAAAACAAAAAAAAAAAAAAACAAAAAAACAAAAAGAAGAAGAAGAAAGAAAGATTGTAACCCTTGAGTCTAATGCTTAAAATTAAACTGATTAAATTTAATAGATCAAATCAAGAGTTTTCATGTTTGAATGACAAGTGTGGTTTTTTTTTTTTCCAAATAAATAATATTTTTATTTATGGAATATTAATTTCATATCAGTATAACTTGATATTATAATTTTAAAATTAAGTCAATTGAATATTACAAAAATTGATTTAAGATTCAAAACAGACATATTGAATATAAGATTTTTAACTCGGGCTTTAAGCCTATAGAACTATAGACATTAAGGTTTGGAAAGTACACAGACCAAATGCATACAATAGTAAAATTACTAATTGGTCCCTGCTTTAAGCCCTTTCCTTCTAGAGACATTCTCTTTTTTCTTGAGCAACCCATCGTCGTTGGTGACAGAGAGAGGTCGAGAGGCAGTGTGTAAAGCTGAATAACAGCTAGACCTTTTCAAATGAACTTGTACTAATGGATCCAACTGCTTACCCATCTCAGATATGTAAAACCATATATGGGCTAAAATAATCATAGATATGAGTTCTCCCATTGGATTTGCCCTTGCCAACTTTCTATGGCTATGGAACTTCGCAACAAATACCCACAGTTTGTCCATGAAGCTCCTTTGCCGGCTCTAATGGACTCAATTTCCTCCCACCACCATCCATTTAAAGGTATAACGCGAAGAAGGTGGAGATGGTAGGAAAGCCGGACTTCGCCGGTAGCCATAGTAGTAAACCAAAATGGAGACAAAAAACCAAAAATACATAGCTCGATAAAAACGAGAAAGAAGAAGGATCTAAGAAAGACCATTGGTAAAGTTTTATTTAAGTAAAGACGAGACAAAATAAAAAAAAAAAATGAGTATTCCCTCCGGTGACTCCAGTAGAAATCCTAATAAAAAAGGGAGCATAGGTTACTTAAAGAGCAAGAGGTACACAGTGCATGAGTTCACGTGTCTTTTTTCAAGAAAAAAAAAAATAGGGAACCACAAGTATGGTTGGAGTTTATTTTTTACTCTAAATGAATTTGTTTGAATTTATTTCTCATTGGTATTAAATTATAATATTTGATTAAAATTTGTATTAATATATACTTATGTATAATATCTCTTAGAAATAAAAAAGAAATATAAGTTTTATGATTTTCATCCTTTCCTTTTCAATTAGGTTAGACATGATAAATTAGTTTGGGTGATTTGAGAAATAAGTAAATATATTTGTAGTCGATTTTAATTGGAAGCTAGTTGAAACTTGAAAGTAACTGGAAATTTTAATATTTTGGAGGGATTGACATTTCTAAATTCAATCTCATATTCTAAGTGTACATGATTCAGGCAAGTGGATCAGACCAAAACCAAACATGTTCTTTGGATTTTTTTTTTTTTTTTTTTTGGGTGTGTGTATTAAGTATCAAATATCAAATATCAAATATCAATTAAAAAATAAATTTTGTAAAGTTGATATAAGACATTGATAAAAATAAAATAGATTATACTTAAGAAAAAAGAAAAACAGATCATAAGTTGATGGTTTTCAATTCAGATTTACAAATAGAGATTTATATTTAGGTATGAAGGTAAAATTTTGTTTGAAAAATGAATTTCCTTTAAATATTTAATGTATAATTAAAATGAAAAACTTCAATATTTTATTCAAAATAAAATGACTAGACCTCAAATTGTACAGAGTACTTTACAATTAATAATTTCATCAATAAAAAAAAAAGAATAATTAAAAAAAAAAAGTAGTGGATGGGGATGGGTGCACGTGTGGGAGACAAAAAAATCTAGGGAAATCTGAAAATAGGGAGCGGAAGAGTTAATGCATTGCATACAGTAGAGAAGACTAGAAGAGAACGGCGTAGTTTAGTAAAAATTGTGGAGTTTCATCTCATGTGCGCATGTCTAAAGTCTAATTTCTAAGTTTTGTTTGTTGGCATTTTCCTATAAAACGCCAACACTAACGACGAAATAAATATTTTCAAATTGGCTTTTTTCTCCACACCAAAACTCACGCATCTACAATACAAATCCGTCGGTGTGAATTCTCAATTCTGACGCTTGTCCACCTCAACTTTTATCAGAGTTCACAGGATATATTTTTCAATTAATAGTAAATTTTTTCATTATAATTATAATTATTTATTTCATGCATCAAATTATTGAGTAACGAGATATTTTAATTAATATAATTATTTTATTTATTTTTTATCGAGTGAAAAAACAACGATTTTTTTTTTCATGTGTTTTGATCTCATTGAATTGATGTATGCACCAACTATAAGCAAAATTTATTTTCTTATCATACCAAAAAGGAAAATTTTGTTATGTTATTAAAAAAAAAAAACTCAAAAGTTTTATTGTCTTATCCAGTTGTCAAATTTAATAATCCGTTTGAAATAAATGAATTTCATAAAATTTTATTAAATTCATTTGAAATTTCAAATTTTTAAAAAATTGTGTGTTTAGAATATAAAAAAAATGTAAATTTCAATTATACGAATATAACTAAACTAAATTCCACTAAATTAGATAAAAATTTCAAATAAATTTCACAAAAATGACAAAATAATGTTAATGACAAAAATACTTTTTTTTCTTCATCTTTTACTTTAAAAAATACCTCTCTCTCTCTCTCTCTCTTATTACACACTCTCTCTATTCTTTTACTACACTCTCTCTCTCTAATTTTTTTCTCTTCACTTTTTTTACTTATTTTTCTTTCAACTAAATTTTTTATTGTATTTATAAATTAAATATAAAATATTATTATTTTTTAGTTATTTTATTTTTTATAATTATATTTATTATATTAAGAGTATTTTAAAAAATAAGAAAAAAACAATTCAATTATAAATTTGTTCCAAATGCAAAAATATAGAATTCAATTGAATTATATGTTTTAAATTTTGTTTTTCTAAATATGGAAATTCATTTGTAAAATGAATTCTACTAATAATTCATTTCAAATAAATTTTACATATGTAATTTATTTGTTTTAAATGGACTGTAAATTAAAAAAAAAATATTTACTTTGCATAAAAGTGTATCTAGGCATTTTAAATAGGGTAAATCTAAAATATTGTAAACATTTTTTGAAATTTACCATAACTAGTATTTTTAATTCTTGTTATTTCAAAATTAGAACTTTAATTTAATTTTTAAATTAATTAACTTCTTAATATATATATATATATATATATATATATATATATATATATATATATATATATATATATATATATATATATATATAT
>CATKHJ011310923.1:0-11364 GCA_949750685.1 Vernicia montana
TGGATGTATTTACAGTCTTTAAAATGTACAAAGCACGGATGGAGCTTGAATCTGGGAAGAAGATCAAGTGCCTGAGGTCAGATAATGGAGGAGAATATACCAGCAAGGAGTTTGCTGAGTTTTGTGACTATGAAGGCATTAAAAAGCAGTTCACTACAACATACACTCCTCAGCAAAATGGAGTGGTAGAGCGGATGAATAGAACCTTGTTAGAAAGAACAAGAGCAATGTTGGGAGCTATAGGCTTGGAAAAATAATTCTGGGCAGAAGCAGTCAATACCATTTGTTATGTGATAAATCGGGCCCCATCAACTGCAATTGAGTTGAAGACACAGATGGAGATGTGGACTGGGAAGCCAGTGGATTACTCAAACCTCCATATATTTGGAAGTCCAGTGTATGTGATGTATAATGCCCAAGAAACCACAAAGTTGGATCCAAAATCCAAGAAATGCTTGTTCTTGGGGTATGCTGACGGAGTAAAAGGGTATCGCCTGTGGGATCCCACTGCTCGCAAAGTTATTGTCAGCAGGTATGTTATCTTCACAGAAGATAAACTACAGAAAGAAGAAGGTAATGATAGCACTGTGAAAGAAAAGTCAGAGACTACAGTGGTACAGGTGAAAAAAGAATCTAAACAAAAGGATTCTTTTGAAGCAGCACCGGAGCATGAGGAACAGGAACCAGTTGTACTCGAAGAGCCATAAATTCGACGGTCAGATCGTTTGAGAAAATAACCAGATTGGCACTCGGAGTATATTATGGAGAACAATGTTGCATATTGTCTTCTAACAAAGGAAGGGGAGCCATCAACTCTCCAAGAAGCAATGAACAATTCAGATGCATCTCAATGGATGGCAGCAATGCAAGAGGAAATGGAAGCTCTTCATAAAAATAAAACTTGGGAACTTGTGCCGTTATCATAGGGAAGAAGGCCTATTGGAAATAAATGGTTGTATAAGATCAAATGTAACAACGATGATCAAGTAGAGTAGTATCGTGCTAGACTGGTGGTAAAAGGATATGCTCAGAAAGAAGGCATTGACTTCAATGAGATATTTTCTCCGGTGGTTCGACTTACAACAGTCAGAGTAGTCCTGGCAATGTGTGCTGCATTTGACCTACATCTTGAGCAGTTAGATGTGAAAACTGCTTTTCTTTATGGAGATCTTGAAGAAGAAATTTATATGCTCCAACCAGAAGGATTTGAAGAACATGGAAAAGAGAACTTGATTTGCAGGTTGAACAAATCTCTGTACGGTCAAAAACGGGCGCCTAGGTGTTGGTCCAAGAGATTTGATTCCTTCATCATGAGCCTTGGATACAACAGACTTAATGCAGACCCTTATGCATATGTCAAGAGGTTTGGTGGAAAAGATTTCATCATTTTGCTGTTGTACATAGATGACATGTTGGTAGCAGGCCCTAATAAAGATCGTATTGAAGAACTGAAGGCACAGTTAGCTAGGGAATTTGAAATGAAGGACTTGGGACCAGCAAACAAGATTCTAGGGATGCAAATTCATCGAGAAAGAAATAATAGGAAGATTTGGCTTTGTCAAAAAAATTATTTGAGAAAAATCTTGCGACGTTTCAACATGTAAGATTGTAACCCAATTTCTACCCCACTTCCTGTTAATTTCAAATAATCCTCCAGTATGAGTCCTAGCAGTGAAGCAGAGAGGATGGAGATGTCTTGAGTACCGTATGCATCAGTAGTGGGAAGTTTAATGTTCGCTATGATTTGTACAAGATCAGACATTGCACATGCAGTGGGAGTGGTTAGTTGGTACATGGTGAATCTTGGTAGAGAGAATTGGAATGCAGTGAAAAGGGTCTTGAGATATATTAAGGGGACCACAGATGTTGCATGATGTTATGGAGGATCAGGCTTATTGTCAGAGGATATGTTGATTCAGATTATGCAGGTGATCTTGACAAAAGCAAATCCACTACTGGATATGTTTTTGTTCTTGCTAGCGGAGTTGTAAGCTGGGTTTCGAAACTGCAGTCAGTTGTGGCTACGTCAATAACATAAGCAGAATATGTAGCAGTTACACAAGCTAGTAAAGAAGTGGTATGATTGAAAATGGTAATGGAAGAACTCGAGCACAAACAAAAAAAGATTTCTCTGTTTTGTGACAGTCATAGTGCCTTGCATCTGGCAAGAAATCCAGCTTTTCATTCAAAGACAAAGCACATTCCAGCTCAATACCACTTCGTTCGTGAGAAAAGTGGAAGAAGAAACTGTGGATATGCAGAAAGTTCATACCAAAGACAATCTAGTGTGAGGCCTCGCCCGAACGCCCTTCCCCTCGCTCGGAAAAATTTGGCCTTAAGGAAAGGCGAGAGCGATTTTTAAGGGAGGTTAAGGAACGGGTTTCGGTGCTCACGATTGGAAGCGGCTATCGCTTCGAAAAATTGATTTTTGATTTTTTTAAAATGATTCGGGAGTCGCCACCCTAATTTATTTTAAATGGAAAAACCCAATTTGACTCTAATTTAATAATCTTTGATTAATTTACCCAAGGATAAAATCACTAATCTTCGAACCAAGTTTGGGCTCAGGGATTAGGTTTTTGATTTTGAATAATCTCGATTTGGCATTTAAATTTGATTTGACTTTTTGAAAAATGATTTCATGAATGACGGATATTGATGACAATTCATAATGCATGAACATGGCATAATTATGAGACAAATGAAAAAATAAAGAGCAAGTATTTAAAGAGCGAGTATTTAAATATCCACAAGTAAAGGAGAGTATTTCCTCTAACCCTTATGGGTATTAGGAAAATCACAAAATCGCTCCTTTACTCCAAAAATGATTAACCAAATAACATTAATTAAAAGTTACATGGAAAGCATAAATTTACATTTACATAGAAAATAAATGGGGGAGGGGATTGGTTGGGATTTGGATTTGAAATTTGGATTTAGATTCCAAACTTGCCTACGTACCCCATTGAATGGGAATCAAAATCTGTGTAGTTCGTTCCACTATGAGATGAAAGTGGGTTTAAAAATCGGTCAGATTTGATTGGTTTGATTTGATTTGAGGTTTGATTGAGGGCAAAAGATTATACTTTCTTTTTGGTTGGTTTGAGTGGTGGGAAAGTGGTTTTACCGGAGCGGAGTTCCGTTTTGAAAAATAGGATTGATTTTGAAAAAAAGAGATTTGATTATTCAAACTTTAATTAATTAAAAAGATTAATTAATTAAAATGATTAATTAAAAAAAATTAATTAATCACTTGAGTGAAAATTTAATTTTTAAAAAAAAGATTAATTAATTAATTAAAATTGATTTTTAATTAATTAATTAATTAAGAGTGGGTGAGAATTTAAAAAAAAAAGATTAATTAGTTAATTAAAATTAATTTTTAATTAACTAACTAATTAATTAGAGAGAATAAAAGCTAATAAGAGAGAGAGACAGAGAGAAAACAATTGGAAAATCAACAAGAGCTTTTGAGGTGTGTGTAAATGGTGAGGAGAGTGGGGTATTTATAGGAAAAATGAGGGTGAAAAAAGACCAAAAAATAGAAAAAGGTAGGGGTAATTCATAATTTCACAAAAAGGAGGGCAAAAGGGTAATTTTGGGGTGCAGGGTACGGGCATGCCGCCCGATGCACCGGAGGCGCCGCCAGTGCCTCTGGCAGCAAAAAACTGCTCCCCGGCGGCGCCATCGGCTCGGCTGAGCTGGTTCTAAATTTTTGGGACATCCGGATCAGTTTTCGGGTTAGTTTTTGAGACATTTGGATCAGTTTTTAGGCTATTCTGAAGTCTGAAAAATTGCCGGTCAGTGGTTGTGGATCCGAAATTAATTATCGGACATTTTGACAGTCAGTTATGGAGAAAATCTGGTAAGTTTTGGAAAGGTACTGCCAGGTACAGAAAGTCTGATCCGGGTCGAAAAAGTGTCAGTCTCCTTGTAATATTATGCATGAAAATCTATTTTTTCGAGGGGGCGCTGCCTCCCTTGACCCCTGCCTGCTAACCGGCTAGCGGGACCGCCATACTGGCTTTGCGTAGCGCACGAAATTTAGCAGGTGTCAAGCTGCAGCAGCATCTTAGGGGTGCAAATTTGAGGGTTCACACCTAGCAGATTTCATGACAAAAGCAGTCAATACTGACAAATTTATTTGATGTCGATCTTCTAGTAGCCTATCAGAGACATAAGCAACATGGATGGCAAGGTAGAAAGAATGGTGTGAAGATTGATTGATCCTCAATCAAATCTTCAAGTGGGAGATTGTCAATATTGGTGGCTTTGGACGATGGCTACCAAAGAAGAAAAAAAGGCTACCCACCGAAAGCAAAAGAAAAAAAAATATATATTTCAAAAGTTGTGTGCTGCACAAGCTGTGCAGCACCAAATTGGGAAAGAGAGGGGCAGAGGCTCCTCTATAAATAGAGCCTCTGCCCAATGAACCTAGTATCCCAAAATCTCAAGTAAGAGAGAGTTTCTAGTGAGAGAAAAATAGAGAGTTTTATTTAAATTGTGTTTCTCCTATTTTTAAGAGAGATTATTGTTGTTATCTCCTTGTGATTTAGAGAGAATGTTGTAATTCCTATTATTTCTCAAAGTGGAATTCTTATATCTTTACCCGTGGTTTTTCACCCTAATTTGTTTGGTATTTTCCGCGTAAAATCTGCATGTCCAAATCATCTTTATTATTTTATCAAATTATTAATTGCAGTCTTGCTCTAATCTGGTATCAATTTCCGCAACAGAAAAGTTATGGGTATTGTGTTATTTTGATGTTAATGTGCATTTATTTGTTTGTTGATGTGTATGGCTATGAAGATGAATAATTATCAAATTTATTTGATAATTATTTGTTTGTTAACTGAAATTTATTTGTTTGTTGAGTGCTTATGATAATACATATTTTTTTTAATTTGTGCTTGTTATGTTTTTGTGTGAGTTTTGAATATCAATTGTTGGCAAGTTTTTACCGTGATTTGAATTTGAACGATTAACATGCTTTTATGATACCTAATTGGTATGTTATATTAATTTTCATTTTAATGTTTTATAATATTCAGGAAGTCTGAGGGATATTAAAAGAAATGCAATAGCATCTTTTATTGCATATGCTGGATATTTGGTTTTCTTACTTCGTCTTTATCGACATATTGAGAGACCGATAGTAAGTGCAAATAATGATATGTATAGTGTTAGACAAGAATTGATGTGCCAAATAGAAACTAATGAAAACACTCGTAATATAATAAGAATGGGACCACAAGCCTTTAGAACTTTGGTTAATATTTTAAAATGAAAGAATTTGCTTACGGATAATAGGAACAGTTGTGTTGAGGAGCAAGTTGCAAAATTTTTATATAACGAGTGAAGCTAAGTAGTTTATGTTGAAATAAAATTTTAAAAAAAAAGTGTGGCCAATTTTTTATCACAAATTGTTAGCTAATAATTGTGCATGTTTGTCTAATTTGTAGCCATAACTTAATATCAATTTGTGGCCATAAAATTGTGCTTGGCATCCCTATAAATAGGTCTTGAATTTGTAGTTCAATGTATCCCAAAACTAGAGAAAAACAAATAGAGAGTTAGAGAAAAAAAAATTGTTAAGAAAGAATTTAAATTATTTTCTCCTATACTATTGTAACTCCTATTTTCTCATAGTGAAAATTCTTCTATTCTTGTCCATGGTTTTTACCCTGACTTGTTTGGAGATTTTCCACATAAAATCTGTGTGTCCAAATTATCTTCATTATTTTCTCAAATTATTAGTTGCGTTCTTGCTCTAATCCAGTCCTAATTCCTCAACATGTGGTATCAGAGCTATTGGTTTTAATTTGCAGTTTTAACTGATCTTCCACATCAAAAAAAAAAAAATTCTCGAAAAATTATTATTGTAAATAGTACTCTAAGGTACTGTGCAATTTGACACTATTCATGGATACGTGTACTGTTCATACATATTAGAGTATAGCTGGAAATAAGTGTGGTAGTGTGAAAGTGCATGCCTAGGAAAAGTTCTGGCTAAGGAAAGACTTGATATTTAAGTGTGTCTATTGTGACCCACCTCTCTTTCCTGAAAATTTACCTAGTGTACTATTCACAGACTACAGTCACTATTCTAGTATACAGTACCATTCACGTGAAATAGTGGGAGCTAGATTTGCTCAAAGAATTTTGTGATAGAAGCAATGGAGGCAAAATTTGAGATTGAGAAATTCAATGGGAGTAATTTCTCACTATGAAAATTGAAGATGAAGGCAATATTAAGGAAAGATAATTACCTTGCGGCTATTAGTGAACCTGAGTAGACGGAATGGAAAAAGGAACCAAAGTGATGTCTAAGTCAGTGTTTGGACATGTTTGGGTGAAGGATGATAAGGAAATGGAAAATGAACCATAGGGATATCTAAGTGATCATTGCTAGACATTTATGGGTGGATGAAGTGATATTCTCGATCTGCATGGGTAAAAGATCCTAAGGTTATCCTAGGATAGGTCTGATTTGAGATTGATTGGTTTGGATGAAGAACCTTATGACTGCTTGATTCATGAATTCGGATTGATGATCCGTCTTGATTAATGGAATTTGGATTGATGACCCGTTTAGTGTGAAATGCATTTGAATATGCAAATTTTTTATGAATTGGATACCTTGAACCTGCGAAGGGTTAACTTGATATAAGAAAGCTGATCTTTTGGGAGAAAGGGTGCCCCCATTTTTGAAGGATAATGAAAAGTGGCTCCGTTATTCGGTTTTAGGAGGAAGTCAAGGCTAGGTCAGGTTTTGGCCTTGGAGGAGCTCATTCTTGGAAGGATAGGTCAGGTGTGGCCTAGAAGGTTACATTGGAAGGTTAGGTCGGGTTTTGGCCTTGGAAGGTTATATTGGATGGCTAGGTCAGGTATGGCCTTGGAGGAGGTCATGCTTGGAAGGTTCAGTTAGGTGTGGCCTAGAAGGATTATCTTGGAAGGCTCAGTCAAATTTGGCCTTAGAGAAGATTAAGATGGTGGATTGACTTTATGTGACCCATCTGTTAAGAGTCTGCCTCTGGACATGACTTTTGGAGGTGATTTGACCAGTTGGTTTGCAAGCTTGATTTTGCTTGTCCAAATGACTTAGACTTTAGGGATGATATGATTTGTCAAGGAGGCTTGGTTTTGGAAGGATGGTATGATTTTCCAAAGAGGCATAAGATGGGCTTTGACTGGTTCATGCCCTTTTTAATCAACTTGAGGATGATAGGTCTTGGGAGCCATGACTCAACTTTGGTTTTGCCAAGGAAACTGGGCTTCAAGAAATATGAGTCTTGAGAAACTTGAGATTTTTGGTGGGCTTGGCCCTTGGAAGGATAATATGATTTGCCAAGGAGGCTTAGATCTGGAGGGATAGTATGATTTGCTGAAGAAGCATAGGCTTTGATTGGTTCAGGCCCTTTTTAATCAGCTTGAGGGGGATAGGCCTTAGGAGTCATAGCTTGACTTTGACTTTGCCAAGGAAACTGGGCTTCAAGGGTCATGAGTCTTGAGAGACTTAGGAATTTGGTTCTACTGATGGGCTTGGCTTTTTGAAGATGAGATTTTATTAAGGAGACTTGGGTTTGAAATGATGGCAGGTTTAGACCTTTAAAAAGTGTTGGGGAGGTTGTATGATTTTGCTATCATAGCAAGATTTATGGAGAAGACAAGCACAACTTATCTTATTGTCTGAGATTGAATAGACTTTCAGAGTGACAAGACTCTTAGAAAGACACTGGATTTATTTGGATGATGACTCAGAAGACATGCCCCTTGATTGATGATAGGAGCTATTTAGTTTTTTGAGCTAAAAGACTTATCAAACGACTTGAAGATATACCCTTAATGAATGATAAGGGCTACTTAGCTGCTTGAGCTAAGAGACGTGACAAATGATGGAAAGGATATGCCCCTTTTGAATGATAAGGATAACGTGACGGATGACAGAAAAGATATGCCCCTACTGAATGATAAGGGCAACGTGATAGATTGACAAAAGACGATATGAAGGACATGCTTGTGACGGATTGACAAAAGAAAATTCGAAAGGCATGCCCTTTAATGAGGGATCAACTAAAAAATGATGATATGCCTTTAATGGAGGATAAGAGCATAAGGAATATAATTATTTGACTAGGATGACTCTTTTTTTTTTTTTTTCTTTTTTTTAGCTATAACTTTTGCTCGAGTCACCTTTCCGGGTTTTCAACTCGACGAGTTTGCTCTAATTTCTGCCTAAGTCACCCTTTTGGGTTTTCAACTTAGCGAGCTAATAAATGAATTTTGGCATTTAAAAAATTATTCCACCATGATTTGGGCTTCTGCTTCCCTTAATCTTGGGGCTTTGACCTTTGTCTAGACCATTTCATTGAATTTCTTAGTCTAGAGAGAAACTTTGTAGGGATATTAGGTCTTTTTGAAATTATTGCCCCTTGTTGAGGTGTTATGTTTGATTACCCAAAAGTGCAATAGGTAATTGAATTGCCCTTTGTTTTGATTGCTCTTTCTGAGGAGAACACCAATTGATCTTCTTTCGGTTACTATTCTTTGATTGTGAGCTAGTGAAATGATTGTTGATATGGGCACAAGAAACACCTCAAGTTTTGATTTGTCCAAATCATGGTGGATTTCATGGTGAAATGCAAATACTTGCTAAAATTCATTGATTTATCTTTATTTATTTTTTTTTGAGACACGACTATTTTAAACTAAATAGGAAATATGAGAGAAGTGCACAAAAAAACATAAATGTTTTATTACAAAATGAGAAGGTAGTACAAAATAGAAGAAGAATACAATAATGACAGACTCAAACTCAAACTCAAACTCGAACTTTGAACATGGACTCGGACTCAGACTCAGATTTGGATTCAATCTCAGACAAGTTAGATCAGCTGAGCTTGGACTCCTCCATAACATGCTACTTAGGCAGAGGTGAGGTGGGATGAGGTGGGGTTTGACTTCCACTTTGATGAAGATGCATGGATCACAGTGATGGATTCAGCTTGAAAAGGAAAGTGGGATCGAGACATGTCGGTCTTAGCTTTAAAGGTCATGAGTGTGGTTAGGGCATCCATGTCAATTGGGTTGGTAATTGGTACCTTGAAGTAAAACCAAAAGAAAACCTAGTGAGTGGTGGGTGAGGATATGAAAAGATGATGGGAATAGGGATATACAGATTCTGAGGGAAAAGGATTCCTTATGGTGTAGTGGACCAACTATTTTTTGGGCTTTTAAGTCTGATGAGCCAAATATATTGAGCTTTGAGAGATGAGGTGCCAAACGCTTTGGGCTTAAGAGGGATAAGGTGCCACAGATTTTGGGCTTAAGAGAGATAAGGTGCCAAAGGTTTTGGGCTTAAGAGAGACGGTGGGCCAAATATCTTGGGCTAAAGAGAGATAAGGTGCCAGAGTGTTTGGGCCTAAGGTGATGGTAGGCCAAATATTTTAGTCTTTAAAGTAGATGAGGTGTCAAATATCTTGGACTTAAGGTAATAGTAGGCCAAAATTATTGATCTTAAAAGAGATGAGGTGCCAAAAATTTTAGGCTTAAGGTGATGGTAGGCCAAAGTTGTTAGTCTTAAAAGAGATGAGGTGCCAAATATCTTGGGCTTGAGGTGATGGTAGGCCAAATATTTTGGGCTTTTGGGGTAGATGAGGTGCCAAATATCCTGAACTTGAGGAGATGGTAGGCTAAATATTTTAGGCTTTGAGGTAGATGAGGTGCCAAATGTCTTGGGCTTTGAGGATTTAGTAGGCCAAATATTTTGGATTTTGGGGTAGAAAAGGTGCCAAATGTCTTAGGCTTTGTCACGACCCATCTTCAGAGTCGCGACAGTCCTAGAGCATGAGTAACTGTAATGGCACCAAACACCCCTAGAACCAATGAACTTCAACATTCAAATAAAATTTGACAGCATGACAACTTAATATTTAATATATCCATAACTCATAACTTGCCCAAGATCATAACCTGCATAAAATATACACTTCAAATACTCAATCTTATATCCTCATTTCATTCGATCATATCACAGAATCTTCCATGCTTAATTATACAATCATAGCATATGCTCATTCATGAATAGATAATTAACATCTTATATATATATAAACATAATTCTTAACTATATTAGGCAAATCTTTACCTCTCATACATACAAAAGTCAATTTAACACTTTAAACTCTAAACCTATACACCATTGGAGCATCTAGATAAAACATCTTCAAAATAATAGATTATACATTAATTGAGATTCCTCGATGGAGAAACAAAGATCGAGGAAGACTGTTAGCACTTATCTTAAACCTAAAAAATTTAGGGGAACGAGGTCAATATAAAACTCAGTGAATAAACAATATATAATATGTACGTGAAAATGCAATTATACAATAATATTTTAAAAACTTATATATTAAATTTCAATTATAAAACTGAAATGACTAGAATAACGAGATAAACGTAGACATATAATGATATTTTAAAACTTGGTTATCATAAGCAAGATAATAGAAATAAAATACAATAAACATGGTCTTGTTCACATTGAAACAGAAAATCAACTTGTAACTTGAACTTATACTTGTATCTTGAAACACAAGACTGATCAGGTACTTGCGCCCTAGGACATTTGGCCTCCCTAGGTGGAACCTTGACAAATTTAGCCCTGTTAAGTGAGCTATTATGTGCACATAGCCTAATGAAACTCCCATCAATTGGAGGATTTCTGTCACATTATTCACGTGTTTATCTTGTAATGATAATTAAAGAGAAATAATTTCAACTTGCAATTTCATGATTGTAGTAATCTTGTGAGCATGAATTCTCATAGTAATTCTTAAATTACAACCATAATCATGAATCATGGTAAAACTTGATAAATACACAAATATCATAAACATGGAATTCGTGCAACTTGAAACTTGCAATTTTTAATCTCGTAAAGTTTAATATAAGTAAACTTATGATTTGATGAATTAAAAATATAGCATTTCATTTTCATGAAAACTTGCACTGAGTCATGGATTGAGAAATCGATTTCAATGATATGTAATTTGAAGCTTTAAAATTACAAATGAATGCATAACATATATTATTTACTCACTTCAATTCCTAAGCTCCTATCACAATAGCAAAGATAATAAGGTTGATCGTATTTTTTTTAGTCGTTTTCTTTATCTTGATCCCTTTTGGATTCTACACCAATTATAATATTCAATTTATACTTTGCATATTGACATATAATATTCAAATAAGCTAATTTATTCTAATATTCTAGCCTAGAACCTAATCTTGTATATCTTTACCACTAACTAATCTAGAAAAATCTACTATATAAAAATTAACTCATCTACACACTCATTA
>CATKHJ011311586.1:0-20433 GCA_949750685.1 Vernicia montana
ATTGAAATATTGCAAAGGCTAGCATATATAGATTGAGGCAGGGGAATTGGAAAAATTCATTGTTAATGTATTTTACCTGGTTTACAAAAATAGGAAAACTTAGAACCAGGCTAGAACAGGTATGGAGAGAGCCTGCCATATACCTTTGCAAAAATTTAGCACTATCTTTTTTTATTTCTATTTTTTTTTATGAGCATGGATAATTTTATTAATTACTAATTGCAACAACTAAATCATTGGTCACTGACCTGTAAGTCTCATACAAAGAAAGAAACCAAAAACATAAAATTACTGAATCTCAAAACTTCCAAATTCAGACAAGTGAATAAAACAAGAATTTGTAAACTCAAGGCTTGCTAAATCCTATAAAGTTATAATCAGATGAAGCAACACCTTAACAACATCATTGCACCATGTTATGTATTCAACAAATAGCAAAACAGGGAGCTATAAAACCTTGGCAGCAGCAAAACAACATGACAAGATATTGAGATACATGTGCTTTTAGAGAGCAAAAAAATTGAGCAACACCAACTTGCAAATGCATTATCCTGCATAAAAGAACCAATTAAGACCTTTATTTTTTTTTTTAATTAATTAAGAAAGCATTGAAATCTATAAGATATTAAGAACAAGAGCAGCAACAACAAAGACTGAAATAAAATAAAAAATTCAATGAGAAGAAATACTAACTGAAAGAAAGATATAAACAAGCTTCATAGTATATATTATACCTGAATGTAATTGATTTAATTCTTATGGTAGCTATTGTCACCATTTGTCATTGTATGATGTTCAACACCCTTAAAAAAATAAATAAAATAATATTTTTGTCATGAAACCGCAAAAAAAAAAACATTGTTGCTCCATCTAAAATTCAAATGCCAAACCATGCTAAAAGTCAGATTCACAAATTACAAAAGTTCAAAGGCATGAAAATCCTTACTCTTGAAATTTGCAAGAAGCTTGGAGGAGATGTATCACGGATTTCACTGAAGTTGCTGTAGGGCATTGAAGATGGTTTTCCTAATACCTAAATCATCGTTTAAGGAAAAAAAAAAAAAAAAGAATAAATATGATAAAATATAATGGTACTTTTGATAGGAATAGAACAGATATATAGTTCTAAAAAATATAATATGAAATGAATTTCATCATATTACCTGAGCTGCAGTCCATAATGAAGAATGATGTATAAGGGAGGGACATGTGCTCATGCTAGAAATTGAAATTGATTTACCACTTTTCTTTTTAAATCTCTTTTCAAGAAAGCTCTTATATCAACTTCTACCGCGTCTTGTAACTGATTTTTTCTTCAATTATACCGTTTTTTTGAAGTTTGTAATGACGAATCACGAGTTTGGGTAGGAGTATGAATTTTCAAGAAATCTTCAACTTTGGCATCCAACTCTGTTATTTGATGTGCAAGGAAATTACTAGCTTCTTTAGATTCTGCAGCCTTATTTAGTAACTTAACATACATGCCACATAAATTTCTGTAACGGGAACTCAACTCTAATTTAGAATCTTCTTGTGCTTCTTGCCCATTAGAGTTTATAACTATTCCCCCTCTTTTTTTTTTTTTTTTCCAAAGAACTATTCCCCCTCTTGCATCATCAAAATGTGTTGCTTTGAAATGACCATCTTAAATTTCAACTCATCAAATACTTTTCTTTTTTTAAATATTATTTATTGAATAATAGAGTGAGATTCGAATTAGTAGTAATCCCGATCGGAAAAATTAAATAAAAAAAAAAAGTTAATTTGTGCAGATAAAGAGTTTGACTTTACTGTAAAATGGTGGCAGGATCGCCATTAGATTTTCCCAATCTTGTATAGTTTTCTGTGCACGTTTTCATTAAAACAAATATAAAACCATAGCCAGGCTTTGAAAATGGCAGTGCACTCTAAAAAAGAAAAGAAATACTGTAATCATAAGCCTTCTTACAATCAGATTTCTCTGTGGCAGTAGTAATATATCTATGACGTATACATAAACCTATTAATTAGTAATTACCCAAAATAAAACAGAATTATGGTAATGCAGATAAAAATAAGAAGAATTAAATCTTTAATGATCTGCTAAAAGCCTTCCAAGATTTGCGATTTTTGGGATCATGGATTTGGATTTCCCTTTTCTCATCATCATCCTTCCCCTTTCTACCAATAACGGGTTTGAACAATTTCTTTAACACCTTGTTGAAACCTGACCCACGACGCCGCCGTTTTCCTTGTCGCACCTCCGTTGTCATCAATGGCGGTGGAGCATCGCCATTACGAGACCGACCCACAACAGGCTCCGAGAGACTCCGACCCAGTATAGCTTTGTTCAATTGCACTTCAAAAGAGAGTCGCTCGAACTGGTCCAATAGATTACTCTGATCATCCCCAAATCTTTTGAGAACGATTGCGATTTCGTCCATTAATTTCATTTTCTTATTTAGGCAAAGAAAACTGTGTGTGTTTTGTTTACAGTATAGATGGGGAGATGAAACGGATGTTTTTAAAGCGGTTTTCTCTTCTGCTTTTAAGGAGCTGCGAGTGTTTTTGGCTAATCAAGTGACCTAAGTAAAATCCTGATAGCATTATATTTTTTAGTCCTTTAAAATTCTTTGCCTCCCTACACAAGTCACATTGGAACCATTTTGTCTTTGTTTCCTAATATATAAAATTAAGTTTAATTTTAACCACAAGATTGATTTAATTTGTAAGGAAGTTAGTTCACTTTTCATCTTAATTATTTTTAGTTTTAATATAGATGATTTACTTTTAATAAGATTAAAGAGATAGATTTAGTAATATTTTAATTTTAATGGTTGATTCAGATGGTAAATGAGTTTGTTGTTCGTATTATTAATCAAAATTTGATTTTTGTAGTTAAATTATAAATGAAAATTTTTTTTATTCATAAATTCTTTAATATAAATTACCATCAAATTTTATTTTCACTCTTGTTTGGATTATTTAATTTTTATAATTGTCATTAAAAATTAGAAAATTGAAATTTTATTTAATTGTAAATCCTTATGTCTAATTAAGCTCAAAACTATATATTTCATTCTCATTCTCATTGAATTTATGCATACTTTATTTATATATTTAGAGAGTACAATTTAATTAATTTTAAGAAATGACAATAAGTAGCAGAGTAAGAGTTGAACTTTATTCTCCTTTGTATGAGACTTGAAAAATTTTATTCCTTGACACATGATCTTCTTTAATAGCCTTGTTTCACACAAAAGTGCTTTTTCACAGGCGACTTTGACGAGAAATAAACCGGACCTGGTCTCCTTCTCAGACAATCTTTGTGTTCTCCAAATGTGGGCCAGAGATGGTCCACTTTGCATGGACTGATTTGATGATGGATCCGATTTTGAAAATACCACTAATATAGTGACCACTGACCACGAACAGGCCCGGTATCCACTTGAAATACGGGCCTAATATAACCCAATCATCGGCCCATGTCCAATTGGTACCCGCGATGGGGTGTATCGACTCTCTACAGCAACAGACTCTGGAGAGAGTCGAGTATCTTCAAGACTCAAACCTTGCAGCCTGCGCGCAAATCGAATCCATTGAAACCCTAAATTATTTACGAACAAAATCTTTCGAATTCCACCTTTTCTTTGCTTTTCCAGACAATTTCTGTGATTATCATACACAATCCTTTTCTTTCTCTGCGTGAAATCTAAGCTTCTTGGGCAAAATTCTTCTAATTTCGTTTCATTTTCGGTTCTGCAAATGCGCGAAGGCTACTAACTAACTTTCTGTTTGAAAATAGGATCTGGGTTTTGTATAAAACTCTGTGGCAATGGATAAGGGCTTTTATTTTGGTATTTGATCTCATAAGGTCGGAGCTATAATGGATAGAAATAGAATTGTGGCGGTTTTTGTATTGTTTTTTATTGTTAGCGATGTTTCTAATGCTTCTTCTTTGCTATCGACGTTTCGAAGATTTGTAGCCGTGGCTTCTACGGGCAGCAACGGCATAAATCAAGTAAAAAAAAAAAATCTCTCTTTTCTCTGTCTGTATTTGTGTTTTTTCGATTTCTTTTTTAGTGTGACAATAATTTATTTATATACGTTTGTTTTATTTGTTTTAAAGGTTTCTCCATCTCCAAGTCCGGATCCTTTACAGATAGGTACTAACACGACATTGAATGAGACAAGCTCAAAGGATCCAAAGGTAACAGGCAATTCTACCAAGGTTGATTCTAGTTCAAAGGGTTCGATTAGTAATGTGATGGTGGATCCACCTCCTCAAAACAACAAGGATAAGCAGAAGATTCATGGAACAACAAATAAGAATGAGAATAAATTGGATTCACAGTCAGAGGTTGATCTGAATTGTACTGGGATGCCCAGAAGGTGCAAGGATCAGAATTCATTGGTTGCTTGCATTCTTAATTATGATTCTGGTAATTCACATACATTCATTCATAATGTGTTGTGAGGTTAGTATTGTCTTTCAGTGAAGCATCTCTTATCTTAAGTATTAATGTCAACTGTCAAGAAATGCATTTGCTTGCATTAGGACTATGATTACCTTGAAAACTAATCAGAAGGGTACATGAAGTTGTCCATTAGTTATAATTTGTAATATCAAGCTATTAGTGCGTTTGGTGGTATAGAAACTGTTCTGCAATATTCGAAGGCAGAAAAGATTGAATTTATAGACCCCTCATAATTCCTTTCGGGGAGGAATCCAATTCCATGTCTCTTAGGATTAGGCCAATTGACCTTTTAGCTAAGTGTCTTGGTGTGAACTGTGATGCTTGCACGGAAAATTGATAAAACAAACATGAATTGGCGGACACTTCCATAAATATAGGATAGTGCAAGGTGTGTGTATCACTCTAGTGTTATGATATTGCTTTTTTTTTTTTTGAAATGGAGGAAAAGATGAAAGTTCCTTGAGTTAAGATATGGTGCTCAAGGATCAATGTTTGTTAGCTATATCGTAGAAAAGTTTAGTATTGGCTCTTTCTAGTTGCTGAGGGCAATGAGTAAGGACGAGAAAGTGAGCTCACTGGTCAACTTGGTTAGGAGACGGGCATCAACCTCTAGCAAGAGATAACGGACACTGTGGGGTCCGAGAAAAACCATAACGCATCCCTCTCTTGGTCCCGGGGTTAGTATATAGTTAGGGTTATGCAATATAATGTAAATAATGTGCAAAGTATTAACTTTGGTTTCAGCAATACTCACTAGATTCCATGTTTGATCAGACATGATCACATGACAGATGGTGACATCAAGCTGTGATGGATATCAATGTTGGCTTGCCATTTCAATACCTCTAGTTTTTGTATACCTCTAGTTTTTTATGTAATGAACATAAGATTCAAATACATAATTAGCTCAGATGTTTTCGTAGAACCAGTTTTGGTTGAAGTGTTTCTTGTCGAATAATAGCATATTCCTTTGAGGAGACTTGTCTCTTTGTTTTTGAAGTGAAATCATTTCTACTTCCAGTGTTTTTTTTTTTTTTTTTTTTTTTTTAAATTGTGCCCATTGAAATTGTAAAATCTCTTCCAGTCGTTGCTTGATCTCGTGATGGTCCTTGCTAGTTCTTAGAGTTTGAATATATCGTCAATGAAACTTCTCTCATTTTTTTTTTCTTTTCATAGAACCAGTTTTGGTTGAAGTGTTTCTTATTGAATGATAACATATTCCTTCAAGGAGACTTGTCTCTTTGTTTTTAGAGTGAATCTTCTCCACTTCCAATGTTTTTTTTTTCATTGAAATTGTAAAATCTCTTCCAAATTCCAATCGTTGCTTGATCTCGTGATGGTCCCAGCTATTTCTTACATTTTGATTATATTATCAACGAAACTTCTCTCAGTTTTTTTCTTTGGCAACCACACTATATCATAGATTCCTTGAGATGCTGCTGCTTTTTGTTTTGCCTCCCCTCTCTCCAATTTAAGACCAAATGGTACTTTCTTCTTCTTCAGAATATATTTCGAAGGTTCAGATACCAAATCCCCCTATCAAAAGACTAATGACTATTATTTTATGACATGTCAAAGTTTCATTATCTGACTCACTAACTCCTAAGGTCAGTTAAAAAAAAAAAAACTCCTGAGGTTATATGATGATGACTTTCCTTAGAATATTCCTTGACAAGTTCTATAACCTCTATATCAACTTTCTCTCTCTCTCTTTCTCTCTTTTAATTTAAAAAAAAAAATCCCAAATGAAATAAAATATAAATTGGGAATTTTTTACAGGATCATTCAACTAGCTATGATATATTGTAGAGAATGAATGGTGAAGAAATGTGTCTACAAAATTAGCATGGTAGAGTTGAGGTTACTAGGATTGATGTGTGTAAATATTAGTGATTGGTTAAGAAATGAGTGATTTTATGGGAAGATTGGAGTGGCACTCGTTTAGCATAAGTTGAGGCGATTGAGGTGGTTTGAATAAATCTATTGTAGACCAACAAATGCACCAGGTGGTGCATATGGAAGTTCCAAAAGAAAAGAAGACAAGGGTTCACCTAGAATCATCTAGAATTGTATGTGAGGAAGCAGTGAAAAAGTATTCAGTTGTCTTTTAAAGATGTAACCCTAAACTGAGTGAAGTGGAGGAAAAACAATTCATAGCCAACCTCAACTAGATTGGAATTATTGTTTGATCGAGTTGAAATAAAATCCGAATTCCTGTAATTCTCTTTATAAATCAATTTCTAGGGTTGTCCATCTTGAGTGGTAGAGAAATACCAATGGATTAATCACTGGTATTTACAAGCAAGTATTAACTTGGTCATTGTCAGTGGTTGCTAGGATTGTTGTGATATCTCGGAATCCAAAGGCTAGATTGAGGAATTAGTGCTCCCAAGAGCCAAGCTATTGAACCTTTGATGGGCAAGTACAGTCCCTGTACCCCTTGGAGCTGCCTTAGCAATCCTCAATCCTACTGCCCATCGGTTTGCTTTTTGTTTGATCTCCCATTCCCTGAGAGAGTGAGAGAGAGAGAAATTTGTTTTGTGCAGGATGTTGTACACCCTTTTTGGCTGTTTGGTTTGGACAGGGTTATACCTGAAATTGCCTTTCCATATTTCATTATTCAACTTGTTCCATATAAACCTGAAATTCACTCTTTATAACCAGCCCTCCAACCCGTCCTGCGTCAAGAATTAAACATGAAGATGGAATTCTCATGTAGTGAGACTAACCCATAAACATTTCTACAAGGTCATCAGGCTGGGGAGTAGTTGTATGATTATATCAGATACATGCTGATGCCTGCAAACCAGTCTTTATATATTTTTAGAGATCCATCATCTTTCTCTCTAATAAAATCTTTTTTTTTAATAATTAGAAAAATGGAGCATTGAAGATGTGCTATTGCAACGTAGCTTGTATAAAATTATAATTTGGTGAAGATAATTGTCTAATGTTTTATATTAGGTGTTTGGTGCTTATGCTGTTTTAGCTTTAGTGGTAGATGAACCATCTTTTATCAAGAAGCTCAAAAAGGTGCTTTTAGTTTCAATTGTATGTTCAATTTACTCGTCTCTCTTGTGGCTTTTCTGGCATCTATTTCGTAAACAGGTAGAGAAACATGTGCAGTGAAATTACTTCTTTTGCAGCTGTATACATGTGTTCTATTTGACTTATTTACATATGCAATTGAGCTATTTTTTAAAGAACTTGTCAAATCAAATGTTTTTATGTAACAAAGTAATAGTGTTCCTATAGCTTACATGTGTGTTATATAGTAGTTTCACATAATCAATCATCTCAATTTCCTTTCTTCTTTGTAGAGCACAAAAAGTTGATAGTTCTAGTCCAGAATGAAGGAGAAAGCAATTTGGAAGTGCATCTTTCTGCTCCAAATCCCATTGAAAATGATTTCCTTAAAATACCCAAACACCGAACTAAAGAGGTATGGGTAATTTTTCTGTTACTTTGTGATATTTCTTTAATCCATTTGGAACTGTTGTGAATTATATGATAGTATGGCACAAAGTTTGGAAGGCGGTGGCCTGGGGGATAAAGGAAAACCGAAAACCAAAGAAAAGGGAACTGAAATTAAGCCTTGTCAGTAACATGCCTTTGGTCCATGTTAAGAGCATGATTCAAAAGTTGGCAAGGACTCATGATGTCTTGCAGTTTCTTAATATCCAGTAACTGAATCAGTGTACTTAAGTAATAATATCCGGAAAGGTATGACTGATGATAATTTGATTGGGGTTTTTAGCCAAAAGATGGGTCAGACAGATAAGAAAAATTCAGGCATGAAGAGATTTTTTTTTGGTGTGTTGCAATGTAATGAAAAGGCTATTTATCAAGAGCACCATTTGATGAAATAACAAAAATTATATCTGTTTAGGGATGGGCCCATTCTTTCACCTTTTTTATTTTTTGGACAGAAGAATGCATGGGGTGTAGACATTTAAACACTTGCTTTGGGTGAGATTATAGTAAATGCATATCATTGATTGCAATTCATGGATACTTGTTTTGACATTATAATCTGAGTTCTCTTTTGGTTTTCAGATCAATTTAACTGCTGGTACCAGCAATGAAGTGATATTTAGAGCTAGTTATGGGGACTGTATTCTGCACACTGAACTTCCCGTATCTCAGGGAAATTTTTTCCTGCACCTCCCTTCTTATGAGAAATTAGTTACTCCCATTAATGGTGCCTACTTCTTAATTATTACGGTGTTAATTTTTGGAGGGCTGTGGGCTATCTGCTTGATTAGAAAGAGGAAACGGCAAGATGGCATTCCTTATCAAGAACTCGAGATGAGTTTGCCAGAATCTGCTTTAACAAACAATGAGGCAGAAGGTTGGGATGAGGGTTGGGATGATGACTGGGACGAGGAAAATGCAGTGAAGTCACCAGCAGCACGTCATACGGTAAGTATCTCAGCAAATGGCCTCACTTCTAGGTCTCCAAAGAAAGATGGATGGGAAAACGATTGGGATGATTAGGACTTGTGTTGCGAAAAGAGAGAAGCTTCTCCTACCCAGGAGGTTCCAGGAAGGAGAAATTAGAAGCACAGATAGACAAAATTTTTAGGCGATGAAATATTGGTTGTAAATCATTCTCACACTCATCATGCTGACGTTTATAGTTTTCATGTAACAATGAGAGTCCAGAGAGGTTATTTTCATTTCTGAAGTACAGAGGTGATGTATCTTTCTGCTTTTTTTGTGAAATATAAGTTGTTCTTGGCTACAATATACATTTTTTGTTGCAATCCTTAAACAGTCTTTCAAAAAAATATTTCGTTTTGATTGTTTTTTTTTTTTTAATTTTTTTTGCCAAAGATTTCGTTTTCATTGTTGGTATGTTGAGTTTTAGTATATGACTTGAGGAGGTCTGGAGTCTGGACCCATGAGCTGAATTGAGCAGAGATGCCTGTCATTTCTATCCAAATGTAGCTCCCATCATGGATAAGTGGATATGGTTGTACTTCACCTTTTAAAGTCTGCAATTCCCATGATTTGGTCACCTCAATATCAGATCGTATCCAAATTTCTGTTTGAGTAGTGGGATCCAGTGCAATGAACGGCTATGATCATCCCCCATGGTGTAGCATCATCTATTCCTGTTTTCTTCTACTACACTGTTTTTGTTTTTGTTTTTTTTTTTTTTTTTGCCAAATACTACATTCTTTGTTTGTGTCCCTTCTAAGCATTTTTTATATTAAGAATAAGGATCTTAAATTATATGAATAATCATTATTTTGTCACATTAAAGGCCTTAAGGTCCAATATATTTTATGCCTCTTCAATCCAATGGCAAAACAAAACTATAACCGCTCAAAGGATGTCTGCTAACGCTACAGAAGTCCCCAGTAACCATATCATTAATATCCTCAGCCCTCAGGTGGCTGATGGAAGGAGAATGGATTATTGGAGCTCAAACTCTTAATTAATTTCTTATCTTATAAGATAAATACTTAGGTTACGTTTGATAGACCGTAATACAATGTATTTTTAATATAATATTTATATTAAAATATAATATTACATTACATTGTATTGCATTACAGTCTATCTAACATAAATTTATTTTTTAATCTAATAATCTATACTATATACTAAATCAGTAGACGCTGAACGATTAAAAAAAATAAATCATATTTTGTGGATAATCACTATCTAATCAATTACAATATTACAATATAAAATTAAATGAATCTCATTTTGTTGATAATCGCTATCTAAATCAATTAAAAATAATGTATTTGGATTTTTGGTTAATTCAATATTTTCCTATAAAAGAACTATTGAATTAACCAAAAATCCAAATAATGTATTTGGATTATTGGTTAATTCAATATTTTCTAATCTAATGATTCTTATTACTAATTATCATTGAAATTTGTGGGTTTGGTAAATTGAAATACAATGTAATAATATTAAGTTTTAATTCATTTTTTTTTAATTTTTATTAATAATTTAATAAAAATTCAATTAAATAATTTAAAATTTCATTTTATTACCTTACATTATAATAAATTCTCTAACATTAATTGGAATGATTGAGTTTCATTTGCATGTAATTTTATAACTCGATTCAATAGGAATTTTACATGGGAAGAATAACAATAGCCATATACTAATAGTTCCCACAAAATTTCACCATTACTGAAAAGAAAGGTTTCATTCTGTCTGTTGAAGGAGCCCCCCAAAATATCGATCTTTTTCTACTTGTATTTTTTATGCGTAAAGGAATACTTTTTTTTTCCTTAATTGATTATTACAAGACGGGCAAGGCAACTTAAGTACATAAATTCCTCCAAATCGATTTTTCACCTAACTTTGAGTCACCTAAACCAACATATATCATTACTAGGCATCTACATTTATTGTTTTAAGTACAATTTTAATCTTGTGATAAAATTAGATAATCTAAGAATTTTTTGAATTCTAAATTCATCTAAAATTACATTTTGGTTGGGCTCCTCAAAATATAATTTTAAAAAAATTATATATATCTTTATATATATAAATGTACGAAGAGAGAAAAACATATTGATAGACAAAAACGTTCTTATTAATTTTTCATATTTCATAAGTTAGACAATTATTATTATTATTATTATTGTTGTTGTTGTTGTTATTGTTGTTGTTGTTGATGTTGATGCTGCTGCTGCTGCAACAACATAAGTAAATCTTATTATAGTAGGATTTACATTATTATTATTATTATATAAGGAAATCTTATTATAATATAATTTGATTTGTTTTATAATTTCCTATAAAAGAACTCATCCATCAAATTTTTAATCAATCAAATTTTAAAGATTTATTAGATTTTTCACATAATTTTTTTTTATTTAAATTCAAGTCTAATATATTTTTTCATAATTTAGGTTAATTATATATCATACTAATAGAATGCACAAATTCAATTTCTTTTTTTTTTTATTTTAAATTAGAATTTTTAGATATTGATCATCATTCTATACAATTATACTATATTATTACAAAAATCTATAATTGTCCAAGAACTATAATTATGGTATTCAATTTTTATGCTTTAATTTTAGTCTTATACTTTACTTTATTTTTTTTTTATTTTTAATTGATCATCACTTAAAAATAACACTGTGATTTATATACAACTATGTTTGATATTTATTTTTATTATTTATTTAAAAATTATATATATTTTTTAATAATTTGTTATCGATTGGTTAAAAATCTATAGTATTATTAAATATATAAATACTTTTTATATTATTCTTTTTTTCTATATATAATTTATTATAATATAAAATATTTATAAATTGAAAAAAAAAACTATCACATACAAGTCACCTATTAAAAAAAAAAAAAAAAAAAAAACTAGTATGTACAATAATTCTCTCAGAAGTTAAAAACTTTCATAAACTCCTACACTATAAAGAATTGCTTTAACGTGATTTCAACTTTTTTCCCCACCCCTACCTTTTCAATTTGATAGGTCTGAATGTCTGTTATTAGTTAGGTTAATAACATGGTTCAATCCAGTTTGATCAGGATAGAATCAAATTACTCAATCAATAAAATATATTTATACAAATTATTTTGATTGATGAATTAAATTAATTGAGATAATAAAAGTTTTTATGTACTAGGTTCAACTCTTAGTATCATAAATTATTTTTTTTTATTAAAAAATAACAGAATAAATTCGACTTAAGTCTATTTGTTCAAGCCGTATATACGCTTTACGTTGAGTTAAACTTGATTAATTCATAAAATGAATAAATTATTTTTTTATTAATTAAAATATAAACTTATAATTTCATGTTTTCAAAGACAACTTCTATTATTATTATTATTATTATTATTATTGTTATTATATAAATATAAGAAGAGAAAGGGAGTACAATAAATAATTTAGCAAATTATATTCATTTTGATTCAAAAAAAAATATATATATATATTCATTTAAAATAATTTAAAAAAGAAAAGAGTTTAACATTCCATGGTTTCAGAACCTTCCATTTGCTTCACTGTTTTGCTATTGGTAGTGAGGTAGTAATACAGAAATAAGAAAAGTATTGCAGAAACCCATTATTAAATAGGAGAAGGTGTCAAGCTTTTTCCCACCATAAGGGCACAAGCAATGAGCAATGAAAATCATGAAAAGTTGCCACTGCAAAAACACAACATCATTGCCATTCACTCATTTCTCCACTCAAAAAGTTCATATATGGGTGCTTTTATAGGACACCCATGTGCCTTGCTTTGATTATGTCCATTGTCCATGCCCTAATTTTTATTTTTATTTTTATTTTTGGGTCCAACACCCGTTTGATTAAACCAAACTTAACATCAAAGTTTTAATAATTAACTCTACTTGCAAATACAGATGGGTAGTTTTATTTATGAGAATTATGATATTAAAGAAAGAAAGACACCATGTGTGTGAAGTAACTTTGAAAGAGTGCTTTAGTGGTATAATTAGCATTTCTTTTCTTTTCTTTTTTTGTATAATTAAAATGGATTGGTGGATAGAGAAGTGTGTGCATAACTCTTGTTTCAAATCAGAATTAGGGATGTAATATAGTCCAAGAAAAGCCAAAGTTAAGTAGTAATTTCAAGCTTAGAGAAGTGTGAATAAAGCAAGAGACAAGAGTGTGCTTTTTCAAAATGGTTATAATTCTCTTTCAACAATAATTAGGAATACTTATACATTCAACAAGAAGTAAATGTATTCCTAATAAATCATATTACAATTTCTATTGTTATATAAGGATTCATTTAAATAAATTAACTCATTTGAAATGAAATAGATAAATTTCACATTATATTAATTATATTTAAAATAATTTTTTATCTTACTCAATTCTATGCAATCCCTATAGAATTTTAGTATAAATTTGAGAGAACCAACATTAAAAATTAGCCATTAAGCTTGGAGAGCCAATTTTTATATTAAGTTTACAAGATTTTCATTTTTAATCAATGTGAGATTTCTACACATTATAACACTCTCCCCTCAAGTGGCAACTGGGTATTCTTTTTTATTTTTTTTTTTTAAGCTCAATTGTCACTTGACAAGCAGGTTGTGGTGCTAGTGGATCGGTTTCTTTTTTTTTTTAAGCTCATGGGTTCACCTGGGTATATTAGTCCATCCATACTTCGAGTTCAGGATCGATTGCCACTCTGATACCATATAGAATTTTAGTATAGATTTGAGAGAACCAACCTTAAAAACTACTCATTAAGGTTGGAGAGCTCATTTCTATATTAAATCTACAGTATTTTCATTTTTAATCAATGTGAAATTTTCACACCAATATTTTTTTGATATTGACTTCCACTGTTGCTTAGCTTATTTTTTTTATTTTATATTCTTCTTTCAATTTCTCGTTTCAAGACTTCGGTCCCCAACCAAATAGGCAAAGACAATATTATATTATAATATCTCTCAAGGCTGTTAACTGGTTTGATTTATTTTATTCGTCAACTTACCCTTTCGATCAAATTCAGATTCCACGTGGGGGTTTAGCCAAACCTTTGGAGGTTTTCTATTATTTGAATTGAAACAATAAGATACATATACAAGTCCCGCCAAGAATATGAAACAGACAATGCAATAAAACAAAAGATAGATTCAGTCAAGTGTTTGCTCTGTAAGGGAGAAATATCATTGAAATAATATCTGTAGCAGTGCCCCATATCCAACCGGTGAAAAAGAATCCGACACCAGAAACTGTGATAATATAAGAATAAGAGAATACAAAGGTAAAAAAAAAAAAAAAGATGCAAACAAAATTACAATAACAACAAACAAGTATTTGAAGGGAAAAAAAAAAAAAAAAAGTAAATCAACAATATATTCTTTTCTTCTTTTGAAAAACAAACCGGATTCTTCGTCCCCGGAGAAAACATTTACTTTTTGTATGTTTCTTGAACTCTGCAGGTTCAACTCATTCCAACTCCTCTTGGCCCTCTGCAGGACTTTGGATTAGCTCTAAAATATTCACCACTTCCTCCATGTCTGGCCTATTTGATGGAACTTGAGATGCACATATTAAACCAAGTTTTATTACAGGAATTGCTTCATCGGCTGGAAAATTTCCCCGTAGCCTTCCATCAACACATTCATCCACCCTGCCATCCTCTAGAGCTCCCTTCACCATGTCACAAAGAACCACCACATCATCCTCCATATATTCCACTGGTCTCTTACCTGTCACTACCTCCAAAACTAAGATCCCAAACCCATAAACATCGCATTTCTCAGTTATCTTCACAGTTCGACAAGCAAACTCAGGAGCCATGTAGCCTAATGCACTCTGGATTTTGCTGCTTAGGATGCATCGGTCTAACATCGGCAACAGCCTTGCCAGGCCAAAGTCTCCCACCTTTGGCTCACCAGAATCATCTATCAGAATATTGGTTGATTTTAGATTATAGTGAATTATGTTCATATGATGCAAATGTGCCAAACCTTTCGCCATCCCCAGAATTATGTTGAACCTCTGCCGCCAGGACAAGCAGTTTGTGTTAGGTCCATCATGGAGATGCTTATACAAACTTCCACTGGATATATACTCATAAATAAGGAGTTGCAAGGATGGAATCCAGTAATAACCTTCCAGTGCCACGAGATTATGATGCCTGATCTTTCCAAGTCTCTTCACTTCCTTCTCAAATTCATCTTGGGACTTGATTAAACTTGAAACTGTTAGCTTCTTTATGGCAACTGAACGCCCATCTCGAAGTATTGTTCGGTAAACAACTCCAAACCCACCACGACCAAGTTCACAGTCTTTGTTTAGTAATGCATGGGCGCCAGCAACAAAATCAGCATCACCAGAAAACATGACAAGCTTGCCATAGTTCGGATCATTAGTGGGGGAACAACTGAAATCTTCCCCGCCTGATAGAGTGAGTGCAACAGGGGTTTGTCTCATGGAAGATCGCACATGGATGTTGAGGAGAGATATAGCTACCACACCAAGAGCAATGAAAGCAGCAGCACCAATAGCTATGAGAGCAGAGATGCTGAGTGCAATTTTCCGGTGATTGTGATTCAAAGAGGAGCCATTGGAAGACGAAGAAGAATTAGGGTTTAGAACAATGGGCTTTGGATGGACAGAAGGGCAGGAGCGGTTGACAACAGAGCCGCATAGGGATGGATTATCAGATACAGCTGAGGGGGAAATGGTATTGAAGAAACCCCCAACTGGTAGCTCACCTTGCAGGTTGTTATGGGAAATGTTGAAGGATACAAGGTGGGAAAGATTTGTCAGCTCCTTCGGTAAGCTGCCAGAGAGGTTGTTGAAAGATAAGTCTGCATATTGGAGGTTGCTTAGGTTTGCAATGGCTGCAGGGACCGGACCAGTGAGGTTGTTATGAGATAGAATTCTGAACAATTCAAGAAAAAAGCAGAAAAATAAATTTTATTAGAACAGCATAGGCTCCTTAAATTACACTTTGAGATTACAATCATTAAAATATCATTGACCCATAAAATAGAGAGAAAAGAATACAATTTAGCAAATGCAGCAATGCAACTAGATTTTTCAATATAATATTCCTTCACTATTCCTTATCAATTTTTTACCCATTTAGCTAAGGTTCCAAATGACAACAATCCCAACTATAAATGAATACTTTAAATTGCATCAAATTGCTGAACTGAATACTTTTTCAATTTAAGATTCATTCCAAATAGAATAACGAGCAATACTGACTATACAATAAAAACAAGCACTCAGAAGTAGACAAAAAAGTCTTATCAATAAGTTCTATTACATGGACATCAGCTCATACATCCATGGCAATTTGGAGAATCTATCAACACTAAAAATCCAGAATGAGTTTTCACAGCATACCAAAATTGGAAATAAAGTTTAGCCGCCAATGTTAAAGTCAAATGCCAGCCAGCATCCGCATAATTCACCTAAGTCTAGGCAATTCATCTGTTTCATGTAAAAAATTCAAGAAATATTAAACAACCCCAGGGATGAAACGAAGTCAGATGCTCCTTTCCCATCCCATCTATGCCTCAAATATATATGCCACTGCCACGTAATCATTAATCAAGAACTATAGGATAATGAAATTGTTTAGGATGTAAAGATTACATGTAATGATTTTCCATCAACATTATTAAGGGAATACTGCCTGAAAACTCAAATTTTCATTTCACAGTAGCATCAACACTTTTAAATAGGAATAGAAAGAACCAGAGAAACAGAACTTTTAGATAGCAACAATCATGTGAGCGAGAAAGGAGACTTACAAAGATGTTAGAAATGAGAAGTTTTGTATTTGTCTTGGAATGTTCCCAGTTAGGCAGTTATTCTCCAATATTAGCTCCACAAGTGAAACTGCTCCTCCAATTTCAGAAGGAATTCTTCCATTTAGCTTATTATCACTAAAATCAAGAACTTGAATCATTTTTAATTCTCCTATGCTTGATGGGATAGAACCAAAGAGTCGGTTTCTGGACATATTCAAGACCAGTAAGCTGCTAAGAACCCCAATATCAGATGGAATCTCACCAGATAAGACATTTGAAGATAGGTCCAAGACCTTGAAACCTGGAAGATAGGCTTCCAAGGAGGTGACTGGAGGATATGGCATACTCTTACTGAGTCTGTTCCCAGAAAGTGAGATACTTTTTAAACCCATCTTGAAAATCCATGGAGGAAGATTACCTGTCAATCGATTCTGGCTAACATCAAGAACCAAAAGGTTAGGACAATTTGCCATTGACTCTGGCAGTCCTCCTGTAAGATGGTTCATGGACAGATACAATTCCTTCAATAGCTTAAGATTACCTATTGAATTTGGAATCCGACCCAAAAATTTATTGGCAGAAAGATCCAAACTCTCAAGATTTGTTAATTCACCAATCCAACCAGGAACTTCTCCTGCAAATGAATTTCCTCGCAATCTAAGAGAAGTGCACGACCTAAGTCTCTGCAACGACTCTGGAAGACTACCAGACAGAGAATTCTCACTAAAATCGAGCATTTTCAAAAGCACACAACCTCCAATATCCACTGGAAGCTGCCCAGAGAACCTGTTCTTTTGCAAATTAATGGCTGTCAAATCATACAAATTTGATATCCCTTCAGGAATCTCTCCCTCCAGCAAATTATCAGATAAATCAAGGGATTGAAGCCCCCTCAAAAACCATAATCCAGATGGTAATTCCCCAGAAAGCTGATTAGATGAGAAATTAACTGCTGCTAGTGTCGTGCACCAGCTCAAAGATTCAGGAATCTGCCCTGTAAGATTATTACTAGCAAACGAAACCGATCTCAAGGATCCACATTGCTTAAAAAATCCATCTGGGATCAAACCTGAGAGATTGTTGTGACTCAAGTCGATAACTTGCAAACCCCCAAGCTGAGCAAGATCAGGGTTTATGGTGCCAGTGAAGTTGTTATTTGATAGTGAGAGAATCTGAAGAAACTGCAGGCGAATAAGGCCACGACCAATGTGCCCAGAAAGAGAGAAGCCGTCAAGAACTAGTTCAGTAACCCTCTGGGTTTTAGGGTCACATTTGACACCAACCCAGTTACAGGGATTCTCATCATCTTCATTCCAAGAAGCAAGTTTGGATTGTGGGTCTTGAAGACCAGCCTTGAAGACAATTAACCCAAGAACATCATCATTGAAAGTTGGGTCCAATGAGTGTACAAAAACAGCAACTAGTAGAAGAACAAAAAAAAGGCAGAGCTTAAATTTGAATAGAATCATCATCTTCTTCAATTTCACATTCAAAATTTCAAAGCAAGACCTCCATGAAAGAGTTAAAATTCATATAAGCATGTGTAAAAGTTAGAGGAAAAACGCCATCACATAAAAAGGCGAAGCTATTTGGACAAGCCATGATGGGAACAAACGTTGGTTGTATCAAAAGAATCGCAACAAAAAAGAGGAAGCTTCACATGCAAATTAAATGATATGGAGGTTACGACTAATAATAGAGAAAAAGATTATTGATTTTGAATTCTAGGAATATAAATTAGAGAAACCCATAAGGTTTTTATTCTGTCCGTACAAGTAAATGGTATTGCTAGGAGCTGCAATAAGATTATTTGCAGGGAGAGGAAACACAAAAACAGAGCTTTTGTTTTCTTTAAAAGAAGAAAAAAAAGAAGAAATGATTGAAGATCAAAGTAGTTACAGGGCCAACAACCCCGAGAGAGATATATTCGAAAAGACAATTAGTTCAATGTTTTGTAGCAAAGGAAGAAAACAAACAAAATCCACAGGAAACCCACTTTCCTCTTTCAACTATTGATTCTGTTTCAGTTTGTTTTTCCTTTATTATTTTTGAAAAAACCCCAATAAATAAAAAAAAAGAAAAAAAATTAGAAATACTCACTGATACTAAAAAGCAAACACCTTGATTGATCTTCTAAAAAAACTCAAACACATTAATGTGAAAGAACCCTACAATAACCACCAATTAATTTTCCCTTTTATTTTATTTTTAAATTTGAAAAAAAAAACTGTAAACAGATAAATCAAAGTTTCAGAAATAGTTGAAAATGTTTATAAAAAAAATTGAAAGAAACGACGGAGCAAAGCAAGAATCGGTGGCAGGGGTCGCCGGAAAAGCAGCGAGACAAGGCATTAATGATAGGTCAGAAGTTGGGCGTAGGAATAGGAGTAGTGGAAGAAGAAAGAAAGAGTAAAGTATTATTGTAGAAGTCGAGGCAGCACCAAATTTAAAAAGCTTTGTTTCTTCTTTAAAACGGCGATACACACAGCAACACTGCTCTCTTTTGTTTACCTTCAAATTTTTTTATTTATTTTTTTTTATTTATTAGGTATTTTCTTATTTTGGTCAAAGGAGAATCCGATGTGTGATCCAGGTGTCATTTCTCTTGCTTTTTTTATTGCACAGCTTTGCTAATGTCTCTTCGTTAGCTGCTCATGCCGATGAAGGAGAAAATTTTATGTGAATTTAGTCCATCTCGTCAGATTATGAACTGTCAAATTATGACTTTTTATATTAAACAGTAACTATCAATAAGATGAATATGAAAATTAACTACCTGAATTATGAGGTGTGTATTGTAATTAACACGTTTACGTGTTAGATCATCATTGGTAGTTCATAATCTGACGTGTTGAATCTAGTTCACATAAGAATTTCACCAAATTCGAACTCACACTGAATATGTTCCGAACTATATGAACTTTGTTGAACCTGCAAAACAGAATTAGAGAAGTCAGGCGAACCGCCTAAGCGAACTCTCCGATGCTAAAGTCAGTAAACGATCGTTCTAAAAAAAAGTAAAAAGCTTTATTTGTGTTTAAACTGCATAACCTGTCATATGAAACTTTTGAAAGCTTTTATAGGAGACTGTCTTGGGGAGCAAATCCTTGAAATGTAGAACTACTAAGCGTCCAAATAGTGGAATAACAACTTCTTCCTATTATTAAGGAAGTGGAGTACGTAGTGGAGATGCGTATCTGGCAATTAATAAGGATGCTCGGCTTCTTAGGCGAAATACGTCTATGCTAACTTAGCTTGGATATAGGCAATCTTATTGCTAACAGTGAGTAGTAAGTTATTCTGGCGTTAGGCGAACTCGTAGTTCGCTCGAAAAGGCGGGCGAACTCAGTTTAGACTTTGGCTAATCTTATTTCTGTCTGAGCGATCTTTAGTTGACTATGTATGATGAGTTGTCTTTCTGCTGTTAGGCGAACTCCTAGTTCGCTTGGGGAGGCTTGTTCGATTTGATATGCATCAAAGGTGTTATTTTTTTTTTTTTTGCCAAATGAGGAAGGTGTAAATTTGACTCTAGTGCACATCGTGCGTTTGTATTTTTCTTTTTTATTTTGAATTGTCTGTCGCGTTTGTATTTTTGAATGTATAAAAATGACCATCACCTTATATTAACTCTCTCATATATATATATATATATATATATATATATATATATATATATATATATATATATATATATATATATATATATATAT
>CATKHJ011311743.1:0-16663 GCA_949750685.1 Vernicia montana
TAGCTTTCAAGCAAAATGGCTCGATTTAGCTAGCTTTGAGTGAGTTGAGGTGTGTAGAATGGGTTAGGGGGGGTAGGTTTATATAGGTAGAGTATCTAGGTGATTTTTCATACTTTTTCGATGTGGGATTAAGGATTTTTAGTACGAAACCGCACACAGCTCTTCTGGGACCGCACGGGAGGGAAACAGACCGCGCAGCAAAGGAGACTGCACAGAGCCAATTATGGATCGTACAGGCCTTGTGCGGAACTGCACAGGCTGTGTGCGGTCCCTGGAGGGCCCTGTGCGGTCCTCCAGGGCAGACAGGGTCGGTTCGTCAGTTTTTTGACCCGTTCTTTCTCGTTTTATATCTGTTTTACATTATTCCAGTTGCATTGTGCTCGTTATTCAGTCCCGAATGATATGAGAATGATTTAAAAGCCAAATGGGTAGGTCCTGGGTCTCGAGGCTCGAATTCTCAATTTTTAGGCTTTTGGCGATCTTTGGCGATTTGGCTTCCGAAGGTCTGTTTACTGAGCCTAGGCACCTTTAAGGTTCAAATGCATACCGGAGGGTGCTAAATTAAGGGTTCACAGTGAGCCGCATAAAAATGACTTTCTTCTGATAAAAGCAAGGTGACGTTGGTATATTATGACCTCAGCTTCCTTTAAGAAAACTTATTGAACAAGCCACATTTATTGCTGAAGGGCGAAGAGCTTGGGTGAAGGACGAAGTGATGTCTTCGTCTTAGTATATTAGGAAATGATCCCTTGGGCTTTTCTTTCATGGGCTTTTTCTTTAGTCTTCATCTAATCTTGCTCTACTACAGTACTAGATCATATTTGGCTTATAATAAGTTTGGACCCATCATTGTTGTAGCTATTTTTGTCTCTCATCAAAAGCCCCCCTGTTTCTTTGAGGCGAAGAGTACAGTTGAAGTCTCAGATGAAACATCTCACTTTCTGCTCAGCTTCATCTAGTCGAAGTAGCTTTATTAATTTGAAGAGAAAAAAAGGCGAAGTAGTACCATTAATATACTCTTCACTAATCAAAGTGGTGCAGAAAAATAAGTTATCTTCGCCTTGCGCCACGTCATTTATCAAGTCAATCATTTTAGACTCATTTAATGTTTTTGACAGCTAAAGGCGTCATACATTAAATGCACATCCTTTCCATCTCAGGCGCACCTCTTTATTTGCAGAAGTAGCCACGTGTTGAGGGATTGGTACGATTTTCAAGGAAATTTCAAATTATTAACCGCCTTTTGGGTTTTGAGCGACGGTTAGTGATAGTTTTATCCTCTATATAAACCTTTCAACCCATCATTTTAGAAATTTTATTTGCTGCCTTTGATTGTAGAATTCCTGCTGCTTCTTTTCTTCTCTCAAAATTTTCAAAAAACTTTCTTCTTCTCTTTCATCTAACTTTAATGGCTCCCAAGAAGGATACCTAGCCCAGGAGAGACAAAATCAGTGCTGCTCAATTTCAAGAGATCCTCAACCAAGTTTAAGGAGAGATTAAGCCAATTGGTCGTGTTGGCGAGTTCGCAGCCTTTAGCGACAATCTAGATTTTAATGAGAAGTTCATCTTCCGACTTGCCCAATCTCATGAGAGGATTTATTCTAGCAATCAGGATGCTACGCTTCCCAAAGATTTGAACCATTACATCATCTTTTACCATCAGTTGGAAGCCAGTCTTCTATTCCCTCCTACTGACTTCATGGTGAGTTGTTTCAACTATTTTCAAGTCAATCTGATGATGTTGACTCCCAACTCCATCAAGGATATGCATTGCTTCGAAGTCTTATGCTTCGCTTATAGCATTCGCCCCACTGCCCGGCTCTTCCAATGTTTTTTTTGGCTGTTGAGTGCTCAAGGGTCTCCTGGCGTATATATGACCTCCGCCAGACCACTTCGAGGCCTCTTTATTAGGAAAGACAGAAAAATAAAAGAATGGAAGAAAAAAATTAGAGTAATTGAGATCACTGAAGGTCTTGGCTCCAAATCACCAGGTTTTGGGTTTCCCAGCCATTTGCTGATGCCAGTCGAAGGCTTGAGTGAATGGCCAGAGCTATTAACTGAAAGCGAAAAGCAAGACCTCAGAACTCTCGTTGGCGAGAAGTATGTGTATGATATGAAGAAGATGGGGCCTGCTATACACTTGAGGGATGCTGAAGGAAATCCTACCCCAAGATTACGCCTTACAGACATTCAAGGTATATCTTTATTCATAGAATCTTGCTAGCATATCTCATGCTCATTATTGTGTGTTTTCTGAGCTTCGTTGTGTTTGCATTTTCAGTAAAGGTGAAGAATCCTGAACATTATCAAGATATTCTGAAGATGACAGAGGGGATTACTCCCAGAGCTTATATTTCCATCTCCGAACTGCCAATAGTTGATCCCTTTAACGGGAGGTTAAGGGTTCGAATTGAGGAAGATTTTGCCCCCCCCCCCTGCCTGTTAAAGCTTCCAAAAAACAAAAGGAGCAGACTTAGGTTGAACATACCCAAAAAAGGGCAGAGGTAACCACTAGGAAATGAAGACTTGTCAAAGCCTCTGACCCTACTGTTCCTGTAACAAAAAGGGTAGAAGCACTTCGCCCTGTCGCTGCACCTCTACCAGGAATTTCAATCAGACCTCCTGGTGGACATATTCCTGCTCCTCCTCCCTTTTTTCGCACTGATAAGGGGAAGGGAATGTTGATACCGGTTCCTAAGGAACCAAAGAAGAAAGGACCTCCTACTTCAAACGTCTTAGATGCTTTCTCTCACAGCTCTAGAGCTGCTGGGAGATTAGGGGACTTGGAGAGGCATCTAGAGGATATAACCAATGATGCTGCCTTCAATGCCACGTTGGATTCGCTAGATAAGGAGTTGGAATTATCAGAGCCAAAGAAAGGTATAATTAATGACTCTGTTCCTATTTCTTCTTCATCTCCTTTTATTTTAGCTTCTCTAGATGAACCTGATTTTCATATACCTGAGAGTGATAAAATAAAATGGTCGAAGAGTGTAAAGGCTAGAAGACCTCCCACTTCTTCAGAAATAGTAGAGTGGGAGAGGTATGTGGTGAAGAAGATCTCTCCGCCTGATTTTACCAGACTTCGCCTTCTCTATCCTTCCCGAGAAAAGAATTCCATTAGCGAAGAACAGCTGGCCTTAGAAGGTAATTTGTTTTATCTTTTAATGCTTCATACATCTTTCATGATATATTAGTGTGACTAAAATATTATGAATTTGTGTTTATAGATCCAGTAGAACCAATTGTCGTTTCTCCAATGGAGCCAATAGTTGAGCTTGCTTTGCCTCAAGGAACTGGCTTAGAAGTCCCGTCAGTAACAATAATCACTCCTCCTCCCACCAAGCTTCCTAAGAAGAAGTTAATTGTACAAGAATTCTTAGCGAGGAGGAAAAGGAATGCGACTTCACCAGTTTCTTCTTCAGCAACTCTTTCCGATTCTTCCGAGCCTCCTAGCAAGAAACAACAAGTCAAGGAGCAAGTTGTTGTAGAAGAAAGCCCTCCTTCAGCTGAGGGGGTAACTACAAGAGCCCCATTGCCAGTTGTGTCTATAATACCTCCATCCTTTCTTCGACCTGCTCCTACCTCATTGTTAAAATCTGCTGGAGAAGCCTTGGATAGACACGAAAAAATACTTAATGAGGTAAATATTTCTCTTGTTAATTTATGAATTGGTTGTTATTGGTTGTTTCTTAAATACAACTAACCAATATTCATTCATTTCTTATAAATGACAGGCCATTCTAGACTCAGAAAAGCTTCGTACTCAGCTAGGTCTTTTGGAGGATCATTATGATACTGCCAGAAAAGCCACTGAAGAGAGAGAAGAAGCTTGTCTAAGGCTAGAGTCGGAACTGCTTGCTGTTAAGACAGTGTTGGATGAGAAGCGAAAGGGTGCTTCTTTTAAGAGGGAGAGAGTCGCCATGGAGACTCAGATTAAAAATAATGATGAAGCACGTCTAAAAGCTGAGGCTGAAATGGAGACTCTTCGATCTTCGTTGAAAGAGAAAGAGAGTAGGATCAGTTGAAGAGACAACAGGAATTTGCTCTGACATTATTTGTACTTCATCCTCATCACCTACTTCGCTATCACCTTCTAACTCCGAAATAGGAGAATATGCCTTATCCATTTCCTTTTCCCATGAAGGGAAATCTTGTGGTGTAGGCAAATATTCTCCTTCTTTTGTACCTTCATCATAAGCGGAGAGGTCAGAAGCAAGAAGTTCTTCACCAATCTCCATCTCAGGCACCTTTTGCAAAATGTCTGGGAAAAAGACTGATGCATCTTGAAGAGCATTATTATAATATTGTGCAGCATCTTTGAAAGCATGATAGGTGATGAGTTGATTGAAGCTTTCAGATTTTAAAAAATCTCTGATGGCTTTCTTCCTGGAATCTTCAGCATCCCGAACTCTCTTCAGTACCTGTTCGTAATAATAAGTAGACACTCGAAGCTCCCTTTGTGTTGTTTCAAGGTTTGGACGAAGAGCATAAAGCTCATACACTTCTCTGGTGAGCTCGTCATTATGCCTCCTTAGTTCTTCAAGCTTCACAACAAGTTCTATGGCTGACTTGTCCTTCTCAATAATTGCTTTATCTTTATCAGCTAAGGACAATTCTTTCTCTTTCAACAAAGATCGAAGAGTCTCCACTTCGACCTCAGATTTTAGACCTGCTTCATCATTATTTTTAAGCTGAGTCTCCATAGCGACTCTCTCCCTCTCAAAAGAAGCACCCTTTCGCTTCTCCTTCTCCAACGTTGTCTTAACAGCAAGCAGTTTTGACTCTAGCCTTAGACAAGCTTCGTACTCAGATAGGTATTTTGGAGGATCATTATGATATTGCCAGAAGAGCCACTGAAGAGAGAGAAGAACCTTGTCTAAGGCTAGAGTCAAAACTGCTTGCTGTTAAGACAGCGTTGGAGGAGGAGAAGTGAAAGGGTGCTTCTTTTGAGAGGGAAAGAGTCGCCATCGAGACTCAGCTTAAAAATAATGATGAAGCACATTTAAAAGTTGAGGCCGAAGTGGAGACTCTTTGATCTTCGTTGAAAGAGAAAGACTTGTCCTTAGCTGATAAAGATAAAGCAATTATTGAGAAGGACAAGTCAGCCATAGAACTTGCTGTGAAGCTTGGAGAACTAAGGAGGCATAATGACGAGCTCGCCAGAGAAGTGGAGGAGCTTTATGCTCTTTGTCCAAACCTTGAAACAGCACAAAGGGAGCTTCGAGTGTCTACTTATTCTTACAAACAGGTATTAAAGAGAGTTCGGGTTGCTAAAGATTCCAGGAAGAAAGCCATCAGAGATTTTTTAAAATCTGAAAGCTTCAATCAACTCATCACCTATCATGCTTTCAAAGATACTGCACAATATTATAATAATGCTCTTCAAGATGCATCAGTCTTTTTCCCAGACATTTTGCAAAAGGTGCTTGAGATGGAGATTGGTGAAGAACTTCCTGCTTCTGACCTCTCCGCTTATGATGAAGGTATAAAAGAATAAGATGATTTGCCTGAACCACAAGATTTCCCTTCGTGGGAAAAGGAAATGTATAGGGCATCTTCTCCTATTTCGGAGTTGGAAGGTGATAGCAAAGTAGGTGATGAGGATGAAGTATAAATAATGTCAGAGCAAATTCCTGTTGTCTCTTCAGCTGATCCTACTCCTCCTTCAGTTGAGCCTGATGCTTCGACAGTGGTTGTGGATTCTCAAATAGATCTTCCTTCAAGCAATCCTCCTCCAACTAAGAATTGATTTTGATCTTTTTTTTTTTGTACATCTGTGTAAAATATAATATAATTTTTGTATTTAACATTTATATGGAATAAAAATGATTTATTCTTATATCTACTTTATACAATCTTTATAATTATTTGCATAATTGATTCGAATGAAATGCTATATTTTCAACCTTTCAATCTTTTTGCTTTTGTATTTGATTATTCTGTAGACTTTGCTTAAATTTAACAAGATTATTACCTTGTTTATCTAGTCCTTTTACGCAGATCTGCTAGAACTTTAGTTTGTATTCATCAGAATTTCTCTTTGATTTATCAAAGTTATGATTATATCAAAGTTACTTTGTTTTGATCACAGCTTCACTTGATTTATCACAGCTTCGCCTTGATTTATCATGGCTTCTCGCTTGATTTATCACAGCTTTGCCTTGATTTATCATGGCTTCTCGCTTGATTTATCATGGCTTCGCCTTGATTTATCATGGCTTCTCGCTTGATTTATCACAGCTTCGCCTTGATTTATCATGTCTTTTCGCTTGATTTATCATAGTTTCGCCTTGATTTATCATGGCTTCTCGCTTGATTTATCACAGCTTCGCTTTGATTTATTATGGCTTCTCGCTTGATTTATCATAGCTTCGCCTTGAATTATCATGGCTTCTCGCTTGATTTATCACAGCTTCGCCTTGATTTATCATGGCTTCTCGCTTGATTTATCACAGCTTCGCCTTGATTTATCATGGCTTCTTAACTATTGGACTTTCGCTTAGACACAGTTTGGCATTTAACCTTTATCATAGAGGGCCTCATCGGTCTTTGAAGCTAGTCTCAATAGGTTGTAAGAAACTTTTATCATCCATAAAATATTCAATTTTGAGAAGACAGGTAAGCTTGCAAAAGTTGTATTTATTAGTAATACTTATTTAAGTATTGAATGTTCCAAGTATGAGGAACTTCGCTACCTTCCATAGTTACAAGTTTATATGTACTTGGACCTATGATCTTTTGAATTACAAATGGTCCTTCCCATGTTGGTGCGAGTGTGCCAGTGCCTTCGCGTTTCCCTGTTGCTTCAAGAAATCTCATGACCAAATCTCCTTTAATAAATACTCAATTTTTGACTTTTTTTTTTATTGAAGTAGTTTGCCGTTTGCTGCTTATAAGATGCCATTAGGATACTAGCTATTTCTCTAAGTTCTTCAAGGAAATCCAAGTCTATTCTCCTGGCTTGATCATTATCTTCGTCTCCGTAGTAGTTCAGTCTATTCCACTGTTATCAAAAGAAATTTTCTCTGTCCTGAAGCCATTGGAAACGGTCCCACTATATCCATCCCCCATTCAGCGAAGGGCCAAGGACTAGATATAGGCATTTGGTCTGTTGCTGGAATATGTTTGCCATTATCAAACTTCTGGCATGTGGGACATTTTCTAACAAAGTCCATTGCTTCATTCTTCATTCTTGGCCAATAGTACCCTTGCCTGATGATCTTCGATGGCAACATCTTTCCCCCTATATGCATTCCACAAGACCCTTCGTGAATCTCTTTAAGGGCATATTCGGCTTTGCTTGGCCTCAAACATCTTAACCAAGGGAGGGAATATGCTCGTTTATAAAGGATTCCATTGTGTATGGAAAACTGGGCACTTCGATTCTTGATTTTTTTGGCTTCTTTAACATCTTCAGGTAGTTCAAATTTCTTCAAGAAAGCCTTGATTGGATCTAGCCAGCATGGTTCCTCGTCTATCTCTATCACTTCAATTCCTTCCTGAATACTAGGATAAGCCAAAGTTCTCATGAATATTCTTTGAGGGAGTTCAACTGGATGAGTTACTGCAAGTTTACTCAGACTGTCAGCTCTACAATTTTTGCCCCTTAGGATTCTTTGAAACTGTAGTTTCACTCCTCTATCTTTCATTTTCTGGATTATAGTCTTCGTTTTCTACAGATATTTGGCCATATTTTCTTCTTTAGCTTCAAATTCTCCCTCTATCTGTCCTACTACCAATTGAGAGTCAGTATAGACTGTCAACTCTTCCAAGCGAAGACCATCGGAGAAAAGCAACCCTTGTATCACTGCTTCATATTCAACAACATTGTTGGTAGCTTCGAAGTTTAATCCCAAGGCATATTCTAACAAGAACCCTGGAGTACTTTTTAGCACAATGCCAATGCCACTGCCTTCTTTGCTACTGGCTCCATCTACAAATAATTCCTAGCTCATCCCAGATTTTGGAGATGTTTGCTTCGAATGAGATATATTCTTAGGATTTTGCTCTTCAGATGTTTGTTCAGGGTTGAAGGAACATTCAAATATAAAATCTGCTAAGGCCTAAGCCTTGATTGCTAACCTCAATCTGTAATGTAACTTATACTGCCCAAGTTCTACTGACCAACAAAGCATTCTTCCAGATGTTTCTGGTTTATGTAAAACTTTTTGTAAGGGCTGATTTGTCACCACTACTCCTTGGTGAGCTTGTAGGTATACTTTGCATTTTTTGGCTGAAAGGAGTATAGCATATGAAATTTTTTCTGTTGGCAGATAATTCAGCTCTGCCCCTTGAAGGACTTTGTTGAAATAATAAATAGGCTTTTGTACTGACCCTTTTTCTCTGACCAGTATTGAACTAATTGCATTATTGGAGGCAGACAAATAGATTAGAACTTCTTCGCTTGGCAATGGTCTGCTTAAGATTTGTCCTGAGCTTAAAAAGGCTTTCAACTCTTCAAATGCAATCTGACATTCTTCTGTCCAATCGAAGGTTGAAGACTTTACTTCTCAGTTGACTTGGACATGAACTTGTTCAATTCGGCTATTCGCCTTGTCAATCTCTGCACCTCCTTGACATTCTTTGGAGCTGCCATGTCCAAAATAGCTTTAACTTTGTCAGGATTTGGCTCTATTCCTTTCTCACTAACCATATATCCAAGGAACTTCCCTCCTTGGATGAAAAAAGCACATTTCTCGAGAATGAGCTTCATCCCATATGTATTCATCACTTTTAATACTTCGGCCAAGTCATAGAGATGATCTTCGAAGGTCTTACTCTTTACTATCATATCATCCACATACGCCTCAAGATTTTTGCCCAATTGGTCTTTGAACATTTTGTTAACTAGACGCTGATATGTAGCTCCAGCATTTTTTAGGCCAAAGGGCATTGAAACATAGCAATAGATACCTTTCTCTATTATGAATGAGGTATTCTCCTCATCATTTGAGTGCATTCTAATCTGGTGGTATCTTTGCTTCGCATCAAGAGAAGATAGAAAACCATACCCTGCCATAGAATCTACCAACTTGTCTATCATGGGTAAAGGAAAAGAATCCTTGGGGCATGCTTTATTCAAGTTTGTGAAATATACACACATTCTGTATGATCCATTAGCTTTCTTCACCAGTACTACATTTGCTAACCAATCTGGGTATTGGACTTCTCTGATGAACCCTGCCTTCATCAATTTATCTACTTCTTGATCAATCACTATTTGTCGTTCTGGTTCGAAGCATCTTTTCTTTTGTTTGACTGGTCTGTAAGCAGGATTTATATTCAATCGATGGGTCATCACCTCATAATCTACTCCCCCCATTTCAGCTAAAGACCAGGTGAAGCTAAGAACATTTATTGTTAAAAATTGATAAGCCTGATGCTTTTGATTTTCTTCCAAAGAGGAATTAATCAATAAGAATTTCTCTGGTTCTTCTTCTTTCACCAGAACTTTTTCTAACTTTTCGACTGGCTCAGTTTGTTGCTCTAAAATATAGGTGGCTACTTCCATGATTGCTACCTCTTCGATTTGCACTATAGCTGAATCTCTCTTCGCTTTTTTACTATTTTGCTTAGACGTACTTCGCCCTTGAGTCCCAAATATATAGAATCCACTTCCATCTGACTTGGGAATAGTAATTCTCAAATGTCTTATATTAACAGAGGCATTAAGTTCATACAATAATGGTCTTCCAAGCAAAACATTATAAGGAAGCTGCATGTTAATTACCACGAATGTGGCTTTCACGATCATGCTATCAGGTGCAATTCCAATAATGAATGGTAGCTTCGCCACCCTTATAGATAGGACTTCTGTTCTGTCTAATGTACGGATTAGATTTCCTACTTCTTCCAGATCACTCTCTTTAAATCCCATTTTGAGATAAGCTTCAGCTGTTAAAAGGTTAACTGAGCTTCTGTCATCAACCAAAATTCTTTTTACTACATAATTAGCAATAACTGCCTGAATAACAAGAGGATCTGTATATGGAGTACAAAGAATACTCCCATAAGGTCTTTTTGTGCATATCTTTGACCCGTTGCAGTACATATATTCAGGTTCTTCTCTTCTTCTCACCAAAGCTTTTGCCTTGTTATTGCTAATTGTAGCATCGCCTAGCCCCCCAGTGATACAATGGATAACACCTGCTAATCCATCATTCACTGCTTGCTTTCCCTTATCTTCGCTGGGTCCAGGTCTCTCTGCCATTCTTTCTCACATATTTACCCAAATACCATTGATTTATCATTCTTTCAATTTCTTATAATAACTGTCTGCAATCATTGGTATTATGCCCATGGGTATTATGAAAGAGACAAAACTTACTTCTATCTCTCTTGGCTGACGAAGCGTTCATGGGGGATGGTCGAACCCATATATTATGATCTTTGAACGTAGCGAACACCTCTGCCGGGCTGGTGTTCAAAGGGGTAAATTTGCTAACGTCACAATTGCTTTTGGTTGTTTGGCCTCAACCACCATTTTTCCTGTTTGATGACTGGTTTCCCCCTTCTACTACTTCTTTCTGTTCGCCTTTCTTTGATTTCATTACCTCCTTAGAGAGTACTTCATTTCCTGCCTTTCTTCGCTTTGAGAATTGACTAAAAACAAGTGCATCATCCTGTCTGATATATTTCTGAGCTATACCCATTGCATCCTCCAAAGTTCGAGGAGCATGTCTGTATATTACTTTGAAATAATCAGTGTACGAAGTTCCGTTCTACAATGCTTCGACAGCTCTATTTTGATCGAGCTGAGTAACTTTAAGAGCTTCTCTATAAAATCAAGCCATATAATCTCTTAATGACTCATTCTCCTTCTGAGTTACTGATTCTAGATATTGAGTCTTTCTTTCAACTAGAATACTCGAAGCAAAACGATGCATAAAGGAAATTGCTAATTGAGCAAAAGAATTAATACTCTCTTCTTTTAAGGAATCAAACCATCTGGTCGCAACTCCCTCTAAAGAACTTCTAAAAGCTCTACACAAAGCTTCATCATTAGTTGTTTGAAGTTCAATGGCATGTTTGTAGTCTATGATATGAACTCTGGGATCTGCCTCACCATTATTATTTTTCAGCGAAGGTGGTTTGAATTTGCTAGGCATACGATAATCACTGATGGATTTAACAAAAGGATATTTAAGGGCTAGCTTCAAACTTTTGCCTATCCCCTTCTGATTTCCATCTTTAGCAAACTCTTCAAGAAACTTATTCAACTTATCTCTCATCTCCACTTCTTATCCTCTGCTTGTTGCTCCTTGTTCTCACTGGTTTCTTCTAAATGAAAAAGAACCAGATTTAGACTCATCACTCCTTCGCCCCCTTTTTCTGGAAAGTCTTTCCAAACTATCTTGCTCTCTAAATCTACCCTTCCTCTTACTATTCTTCCTACCACATCGTTCAACGTCATCTCTATCATGATGACGAGAATGTTTATCTTCTCTATTATCTCTTCCTCTATCACGTCCATGCACACAATCTCTCCTAGGTGGAGACGTTCCTTTAGCAAGTTCCCTTCTAGGTGGTGGTACTTCTATATCTTCTTCTTCTTCTATTGAAAGACCTCCCCTTTCTACATGTACAACTTCCGACCTTATCTTTTCTCCTTCTCCTCTCACTGCTGTATGATTTCCCGTCAGTATAGGATCTCTCCTAGTCTAATCCTTAAAAGTCAGTTGTTATGTTGTTCCCTTTTGTGCTGTTTCAGGAACGATACTTACAGTCTAACCCAGAGGTGTTTGTTGTTGCTGAGCAGTTTGTATGGTAGAAGTAAGAACATTTAAAAGTTGCAATGCAGGTGTGAGGTTTAAGTTAGAGGTAGTATGAGAAGTGGTACTAGGACCTGGAGGGGTTTGCTGAGTGATTAATGTACTCAGTGTTTATAAGGAAGCGTTTAGATCGATGGTTAGAGGAGTTTGTGTGTTTATAGGTGGGGGAGGTGATTGTTGAGAGTGAGTAGGGCTTGGAGAATTGTTTGGGTCAGAGTGAGACATGGTTATTTTTTATTTAACAAAGAGATCAGCCAACGTTCCTCATAAACGACGGCAATTTGATGAGTGTAAAATCAACAAGTATTGTTTTTTGGGCTAGATCTCAGTTGTTGGGCTTTGATCAGATTATCCTGCAAAGATAAACAGAGTCAAGAGAGCCTTCGACGTTCAAGTTAGAAAATGTTTATATTATGTTGTAAAGAAAAGAGATTAAAGAGGTGTAGAATTCAAGCTAACCTCATATATGAGTTAATTGTTTCCTTTTATAGGTCCCCAGTCCCTTAGGTTAAAGGGTAAACAAAGAAGATAAAATATATTTTTGATTGATGGGGTTAGTATTTTAGGCTCTGAAAGATAAGGTTACACCTGTCCTTATCAAGTGTCAGATAGTCGGTGTTGTAGTAGGCGTGGTGAGCTGCATAAAAATGACTTTCTTCTAACAAAAGCAAGGTGACGTTGGTGTATTATGACCTTAGCTTCCTTTGAGAAAACTTATTGAACAAGCGACATTTATTGCTAAAGAGAGAAGAGCTTAGGCGAAGGACGAAGTGATGTCTTCGTCTTGGTATATTAGGAAATGATCCCTTGGCCTTTTCCTTCATGGGCCTTTTCTTTAGTCTTCATCTAATCTTTCTCTACTACAGTACTAGATCATATTGGGCTTATGATAAGTTTGGGCCCATCATTGTTGTAGCTACTTTTGTCCCTCATCACCTTATAAATACCAATAAACGCGCATATTAATTAATCCAGCTTTCAAAATATACTTCTTTAATTTATCCTACTTTTTAATCAGCAACTAAGCAAAAAACTCAAGTTCGAATCCTACTTATCGTGTCAACATTCGATCAGGCACCATGAAATCTACTATTACAAGTTTGAGCTTTTTCACTATATGCCTAATTTCCATGGTAATAAGCTCAAAGGCTCAACCAACAGTACTAGATACCAACGGACGGCTAGTTGAAGTTGGCGTAGAATACTACATACTACCTGGAATTACAGATGTTGCAAATGCTTTAACCCTAATTGATCGAAAAGATTCATGCCCATTATATGTTGGTCAAGATCCCATCACAGTTAATAGAAGAGAGCGACTTCTAGTCATTTTCAAGCCATATGCTGAAGGAGAGACGATTATAAGAGAATCAAGAGACTTGACTGTTACATTTCAAGCATTTACTATTTGTATCCAAAATACTGCTTCGGTGGTTGGTGAATTTGAGCCTGAAAATGGAAGAAGATTTATCTTGACTGCAGGAGAAGCGGATTACTTTAAAATTGAAAAAAATGGAGGTGATTACATTTTTAGATTTTGTCCAACTGAATCTTGCCCAAGATGTGAAAAGAATGTTAGGAAAAAGCTAGCTATTGAGGTTGGAGAATCTAATTATATATAAGCTCATTCAACATCTTATATTTAATCAATGTGGGATCTATTCCTACATTCAATTATTCATTATAATTCTATTAATTCTTAACATTCTCCCCTCAAGTGTCAACTGGGTCTAAGTTGACACTTGACAATCATACAGTGATCACTATCCGGATCACTTGGGAACATAACCCACAATTCTTTTATTTTTTCTTCATTAATTATTTTTTATTTATGATTTTTTAATCCGATTCCCTAAAATTGAACCTGCTCTGATATCATGTAAGAAATGTTGGAGCTTATATAATCATATGAGCGTCAACCTCAAAAGTTAGCTATTGAGGTTGGAGAACCCAATTATATATAAGCTTATTCAACATCTTATATTTAATCAATGTGGGATCTATTCCCACATCCAATTATTCATTATAATTCTATTAATTCTTAACAAGATGTAAGCCAAGATGTGGCTCTGCTGGTATTTTTATTGAGAATGACAAGAGATTGTTGGTATTGGATGGTCCTTCGTCATTTCCCTTTCGATTTGAAAGGGTTAATTAATTAGTTGATTTGTATTTATAATAATTAATTTATTCTCCATGTAAATGTCAAAAAAGGGTTAATTAAGTTTTGGCATTGAATAATTATTATGTATATTGTAATAGCATATATAATAAGTGAATAAAATGGAGATATATTTCTATGATTAATTTGTTGTGTTCACATCTTAATTTCAGTAATTTAATTATAAACCTAGTTTTATTTTTTTTGAGAAAAAATATATATTTTAAGAAAATTTTAGAATATGTTCAATTAGTACGAGTATAAAATATAATAGGAATAATATAAAGATAATTTAATTTTATATGAATTAATTTGTTATATTTCATTACGCTTTAAAAAAAAAAAAAAATGTAACTCGATGGAAAATGTTTGTTTGCTCAATTATTTGGTTCACACAATTAGTGAGATTTACCCCAGATGAGATTATACAAATAAATGTTTTGGGTTGAATTTTATTATTATTTTTATTCTCACTTAATTAGGGTAAATTTAATTTGTATCAATGGAATGAGTAAATAAACACTGTTGATCTAACTGAATTGGGATTTGACATATAGCAGTAAAAATGAAAGGAATTCAACAGTAAAATCTAGGTAACTAAGATTTCCCAAGCTAAATCAATTTCCATTATCTTATAAAAACGATTTTTAACCTATCTAATTCAGCTGTTGCAGTATATATTTAACATAATTCAAGAGGTTAAGGTTGTGATTAGATTGTTGTTATTTTTGTGAATAGAAATAAAGGATAGGATTATTTTCTATGGAAGCCTCTAAAGCCGGATGATAAAGTTAAAAATTCACTTTTTTTTTTAAAAAATAAATAAATAAAACTTTTAGCTATTTGTTATAAATAAATTATTATATGTGAATATTACTTAAACATTCTTGAGTATATATTTTAGAGAGATTATAGTATAAGACTATTTCAGTAATGTTGTATACACTAAACCCTAACTATACCTCTATATAAGAGAAGTTATAGTTAATATAATAATAAGAGTTTGGAGCCTCTTTTTCTCTTTACATATTTTCATCTATCTCTCTACTTTATTACTTTTTATTATCTTTAATCTGCTGTGCTAATAAGCCGATTTACAACACGTTATCAGCACGAGAATCTATTTCTATTTTTTAAATTTCAGGTAACATGTTTCTTCACATAATATTATATTAAATATCCATGTCTAATCAAAGCTGATTTTTGGATTTTGGCAACCCGATTTTTGTGATAGCAATTAAAATTGGACTTGTTTCATGGAAGTAAATTCGGTGCAATTAATTATAGATAAACTGTCAGGTTGGTCTAATGATTAAAAACTTACAAAACTTATAACATGTTTAGCGGATCTATTATTATAGCAAAAAAAAAAATCCAAGAAAATCACGTGATGATGATAGCCACTGTTTTTAAAAAAAAAAAAACTCATCTAGTGATGATGTGGCATTTATGTTTACATATATGGAATTACTTGTTTTGATGGACAAAGCCTATATTTGTCATTATTTAATTGTGTTTGTGTTTCAAGATTATTATTTTTACGGTAATAATTTTATTATTATTGTTTGATGGAGACATTATTATTTGATGTTATTTAATTTTAATTAAGTAAAATAGTTCCTGAAGAACTTGTATTCTAAAATTTTTGTAGAATTAAAATAAATTAATACAGTTCCTAAAGAACTTGTATTTGTGAGGCCTCACCCGAACACTGGTCCGATCCGCTAGAGGGGATTGAAATGTTCATTCGGGTTTGGTTTCACGATGGAACCCTCGGGTTCGGATTGGTTGATCTTTGAAAAGCGTTTTGGGAGTCGCCACCTTAATTTTATTTTATTTAGAAAAATTTAAGGGAAAACCCAATTTTGACTCCAATTATTGCCCAATAGAAAAAGTGCACTAGCCTCGATTACCAAAGAGGATTCGGGGACTAGATTTTCGGTCCATTTTTAATTTGTTTGGTAAATTTAATACACAATGACTTAAAATAAAATTTCATGAACAATTATGAATTAAAATGAAATAAAGCAATAAAATAATTAAATACAGAAAGTAAATAAAAAAAAAACCTTAAATTTACAAAGTAAACCAAAATAGGGAATACTTTCTCTAAACCTTATGGGATTTTAGAAAAGCAACACATTCCCCAAAAATTAAATCCAATAATAAAAGCAATTAAAGAAAGAACTCAAATAGCAAAAAAACAATTAAAGAAAGAATTAAAAGAAAGAACAAAATACACAAAAGAAAGTGAAAGGAGAAGATTCATTTTAATTGGATTTAATGTTTTTCAGATAAGCATGCCTACGTATCCCTTCGAATGGGAATCAAAATCCACGTAGTTCGCCTTCTTGCGAAGGAGGACTGTTTTAGTCTAAACCTTTTATCATTTTCAGTTCATTGATTAAAGGTTGGTTGGATTGATTTTAATCAAGCAAGTTGATTACCAAGTTGTTTAATTAGGTCAGTTTTTAATTAACAAACAAAAAGCATTGATTCAATTGAAACAAGTTAATTAACTCAGATTCTAATTAACATGCCTTTAAAGTGATTAAAAGAAAGGGATTGAAGAAATGGGGATCATATTATGGGGAAGGGAAAAGCAATGACTAAGCTATAATAAAAGAACTTAAAAAAAAGGGAACAAAAGAAAAAGGGAACATGCAAAGGGAAATAAAGCAATAACAGCAAAGCAATAAAAGAAACTAAGCTAAAAGAAAACTAGCAA
>CATKHJ011311771.1:0-13826 GCA_949750685.1 Vernicia montana
GAAATATTTATTGAAATAGTTGCAGATACTAAAAATATTCTTAATGTATATCATATTTTGTTGGATCGTATGACTGTTTTTGAATTTTTTTCTAAAATATAATGACATATATTTAACATAAACTAGATTCTTAATAAATTCAACATGATATAAATTGAAGATATCCAATTAATTTATTTCAAAAGAAGATATCTTAATAAATTGAATATAAAACAAAGCTTCTAATGAAATAATAATAATAATAAGTATTAGTTAGCCTTTTTTTTTTAGAAATATTAAATAGTTGAAGGATGGAAGTTGCTTTTGTATTAAGAAAAAAAAAATTGCTAATATAAGCTTAACTGGTAAAGAAGATTCCTTCTACCTTACCAATTAGCGGTTAACCATGTGATAACAGATTGACATTTTCTTATTAGTCAGTAATTTAATTTATTTTCTTCATTGCAATTTTTAGATCATGGTATGGATATTTTGCAAGTCATTATTAAACTATTTATTGTATGGCAATGCTTGGTTCGACTAATAAATATATAAAATATAGAATAAAATTAAAAAGTTTAATTGACATAATATGCTCATATACTTGTAAGATAAACAGGTGTCCTATCTCCTCTGAGTTGTCAAGAAGTGAATAAAGCAAGACACCTTAATATTTTGACACATGTTTCTTCTTTTTACAATTATCTTGGCATGCACAAAACCACTAGGCCATAGTTATATTTTTTGTACAGATATTGATACTACCTTAGCCTTACAGCACCAGAGGTTGGGCTACTTTTCTGGAGTACGAACAACGAGAGAGGGGGAGAAAAGGGAGAGAATTGCAAAACAGGGTATAAATGTTATATTTTTAGGAGTGAACAATATTTTTGCAAGAAATATTTTGTTACTGTAAAAATATTATTTGATCTATTTTTTGGTGATTTTTGAAATTTTCCCTAATATTTTTCTATAGAGCCCAAAGCCACATTTGGGCTTATGGCCCAACTTAACATAACCCAGAGTCATTTGCTTATTCACATACTCCAATTCATGAGGTTTCATAGACAATAACTTTCATATACAATAAGATGTTAATTAGTGGACCATAAATTAACAGTTATAACTACATGTCTCACATCCCAGATTAGCAGTTTTATAGACCTAAATATTCTCAAAACCTTAGAAATTAATCCCTTTTTGAATCCCCAATTGCCATTAATTTGAACATAACAAACAAATTAACAATCCCAAAATTTACCTCTCTGAAATCTTCAAACAACCCAAAAAAAAAAAAAAAAACAAGAAATTCAAAATATGTTGTTTGACATCTTAAAACCATTAATTCTTGCATTTTCTTGACCAAAACAATCAAATCTCAATAACCCATTGCCCTATTTTAGATAACAAACCATTTATGAAGAAAATGGCAGAGTTAAGTTTTGGATCTCTAGTGAAGTTTCTTCAAGAAATGAATGTTAGTGAGAACCCATTGCAAAATAATAATGATTTTAAACCTGTTTTGTTACAAATTAGAAGCATAATTCCAGTATTAAGAGAAGGTGAATTTTGGCCTAATCAAGGATTTTTTTTAAGAGTTTCTGATTTATCTCATGCTTTATATGTTTCTTTGCCTCAAGAACAAGATGAAATGGTTCTATGTGACAAATTGCATATTGGGCAATTTTTATTTGTGGAAAAATTGGAGGCTGCATATCCTGTTCCATTGATTAAAGGCATTAGGCCTCTTCTTGGTAGGCATCCATGCCTTGGAACTCCTAAAGATCTTATTCCTATGCATAATTTAGAAAAATTTCTTGGTGTGTCTATATTGGATTCTATAAATGATGAGATAAAGAATCCAATAGAAAATCCTCAATCTTTAAGCATTTCGAAAATGAATTCGAACGAGGAGATGGGAAAACTAGGGAGCATGAGTAGTGTATTAATTGAACAAAGTACTAATTATATGATCAAAGAGAAACAAAGGGAAAAATCTTTATATTTTAGTGCTAGTAATTCAGGAATAAGCACAAATGATGCAAGTTCAGATGAAGGAATAATTAGGAAAGGAGGATTGAGTTTGATAAAAGAAGAAAATAATTATATGATTACGGATAAACAAATATGCGAAAAGTCTCAATCTTTAAGTGTTTCGAATGAAAGCTCAAATGAAGTGAATGGTAAGACAAAGACATTAGAAGAGAGTAATGACAATAAGATAAAGAAGAATAAGCTAAGTGAAAAGTCTCGTTCGAGCAATGTTTCTGGAGGAAACTCGAATGAGAGGTTAGGCAGAAGAGCTTCAATTTATAGGCCTCGAAAGAGTGATGTCGAAAGTACTTCAAGTTATAGGGCTAAAAGGAGCAATGATAATGCTGAAAATAATTACAAGAGTCCTCGAAAACATAGACCGAGAAATGCTAAAGATAGTGATATGGAAAGCACAATTTCAGCTGCATCAACATCACCAATGTTCAAAAGAAGAAGCTGGAGTGGGAAGGAAGCTGCAAGAATATTAGGAGATATTTCAGACACCCTAGTAGTTGTTAAGCATGAAGCAAAATCAGATGGCAATTCTAGTGTTCCTGTAAGTGCTTCTATGCCTTCTTTTCATCCTTATAATGTGAATTTATATAAATTTTTGGTATATTCTTATGATTCAATCACTTTTCAAGATGAGTTGATCATGAATTTTGCATAATTAGCTTCATTAATTAGTAGAAAATGAAGTCATTAGGCTTAATTAAAACTTTTAAAATTTTCCACAAACTCTTACTTACTTAGCCAAAGACTCATTGCTATTTTTTTGTTAATTTATATTTTCAAACCCAAAATTTTAGGATGTTGATATAAAATATTTTATTATACTAATTTTTCAAATATTGGTGTGTAATCAAATAAATAAATTCAAACTTAACACCAACAAATCAGGCTTAATTTCATTTTAATAATAAAATCTCAAACATATTCAATAATTAATTTATTGCATTATACATTTAATTATTCTAAAATTCAGAATTCTTTTTTTGGAAAGGATAAATTATTCTAATGATCACTTAAAAGTTTCTAATTTTGCTTAATAATATTCTTGGCTCTTGATTTTAATTTCTAATCTTTATTATGTTCAAAATTAATTACTTACATATCATCTCATCCTTTCTTCATCTACAGATTTCTCCAGCTCATTCATCTAGGAATGATTGCTCTGATGACACCTTAAGCTCTGTAACAAAAAGAACTGTGACTAGCATAACTACAAAACTATCAAAAATTCCTAATAAGAGTAGCATACCTGTGTTAGGTAAAACAATCGATGATTCGACAAATGAAAGAGTGAATTTTAGTTCAACAAATGAATCAATATTAATGTCAGCAGACATTAATATATCATGGGATTTCCTTCCTTCATCCTTGGTCAAACTTGGCCAGGTACTTCAATTAATTTACTACATTCTCACCTTTACAGTACTTTCTCCAACCAACTCTTTTGTGTTAAAGATTTTGGTGTGTGTATATATATATATATATATATATATATATATATATGCTCTACAGGAGGTCTTAAGGCAAAGAGAGATTGCTTTACTTGCTGCTGTGGAGGCTTTACTAGAGGCTTCTGCTACTGAAAGATTGCTCAAGTGTCTAAGGTATGCAACCTTTTGAACTGTAATGTAAATTTAGAGGTGGCAAACAGTCTGGTTCAGGTGGGTTTGGATTGAGTTATTTCGTGTTCGAATCACTTTAAATAGATTCAATAGGATAATTTATGTTCCATAGATTAGATAGATTTGGGTTATATATTGATTTATTATCAAACTAATTTATAAGTTTTGGATTAGGTCAAATTATTCATAATATTGAATTTGTTTTTTATGAAAAAGGAATTAAATCTCAAAAATACTGTACTATTTTTATACTCGAAATACCTTCAATGATTTCAAGTCATTTTTCATTTGGCTTAAAGGTCAATTTGCCCTTGAACTTTTAATAAAGTCTTAAATTAATCATCGCGATATTTTTTAACCATAATTCATACATGATGTTTTAAATAAAAGTCAGTTTTATCATTTTGTTGGCACAAAATTACTGTGTCTACCACCTCTAAAAAATTCAAGTGATTGTAATAAAATATAAAAAGTGATGATCAGTAAAAGGGAGAGGTATCCCCATATACCCCCTAATAAAAGCAATAACTTGAATTTCTTTAAAGGTGGTAGGCACGCATTGATTTTGTACCAAAAAAGGACAAAATTGACTTTTATTTAAAATATCATTATGAATTATGAATAAAAGTATCGCGATGGTTAATTTGAGACTTTATTAAAAATTCAAAGAGCCAAAATGGTATTTAAGCCTTTTTCATTTTATATAGAAGAAATTATAACAAATATAACTTTTTTAACTTTTTTTTCAAAAATGCCCTTTTGTCGTTTTAGGTTTTCAAAAATGCTCCCTTTTTTTATATATACTTTTAATATACTTATGATATACCTTTGAAAGTGGAGCATTTTTTAAATAGAAAATTTAGTAAGTTGCATTTTTGAAAAGAAAAAGAAGAAAAAGCATATATGAGAATATTTTAATTTTTTTTGGGTGTTTGTGTAAAAACCCCTTTTGGGCTCGTTTGGGATTGCATTTAAAAAAAGCGCTTTTTAACAAAAAAAATTATATTTTTTAAAAAACTATTTCTTCTCAAAACCAGATAAATTGATTTTTTTTTTTTTTTTCTAAAAGCAGGTTTAAAAAAGCAGTTTATAAAAAATAATAAAAATCAATCAATTAAATTAAAAAATTCAAAAAGTGTTTTTTTAGTCTCAAACAGCAATCCCAAACAAGCCCTTTATAGAAATTCAAGCAAATTGTGAGTTGTGTGTCACAGTAGGACAAGTAAAAAAATTTCACCTCTAAATGTAATGATTGTTATTTGGTAACTTATTTAATTAAGTAACTATTTCTTCTCATTTTTTCAGCATATACTCTGACATTATTTCAGCCAAGGAGGGTGATCATCAGTATCCATCAATAGACAAATTTTTCAATCTTCAAGATGATATATCTCAAACAAATCTAATTTTTCAATCATTAACTAATGTCATTCCTTCAAGTACCACTAATACCAATAATCCAAGTTCCCCTATTAAAGAAGATATAAGGCTTGTATTGGATAGAAAGCAAAATGCAACTACATGGATCAAAGCAGCTGTGGAGTATGATCTTAACCCAATTTTTGATCATATCAAAACCAATACTCCAAAAATATCGATTAAAACAAACTATAGCAATACACAAAAAAGTACATTACTTGTAAGGAAACAGAGAAGCAAAAGTGAATTACTAGCTGAAATTGTACCTATAATGGAAGATCAACAAAATTGGGTGAAGGGAAGTGGTTTACCTATATCAGAAAAATTAGTGAATTCATTGAATTGTGAATGTAGAAAATGGTTTTTGAGTTATGTTGAGGATTATTTAGAATGGGTTAGTATCAAAACTAGTAACACACAATCTATAGATTGCCAGCAAGTAGTTGAAATGATGTACCAAATAAAAAAAGTGAGTGATTGGTTAGATATAGGATTCAAAGATAAATCTACATTAGAAGATTCTGAATTAGAGGCTTGTGTGAGAGTGAGGAATAAAATATATGGGATCCTTCTGAAACATGTTGAGAGAACTGCCTTGAGTTCAATAGTTGAATCTTGAAAAATTGGTGACAAGAATTGATTGGATTTCTAAAGAGCGACCTAGTGCATGAGACTGTTGGAGTTGTTGAGACTTTTGCTTAAATTCCAAGAAAAATCAAGAAAGGAATGGTGGTCTATAAATTTAGAAAGTTTAGTTCGTGTTAGGTGGATTTGTTGTTGATTGAAATAGTCATTCTCTTGTTATAAAAGAGAGGCTTCTATGCTATAAAAGTGTGGAAGTTAGAGTGTGAGTCAGAGTGATAAAGTGAGAGAAAGAAAGAGAGAAAAATTTATGTATTAGTATGAATATGAAGAAGAAAAAAAAAAGCAATAAAATGTGGTCTTATTTCTTTTATTTTTGCTAGTTCATATGCAACTTTTTCTAATTTTCTAATAATAATTATGAGTTTGAAGTTTCAAATTTTAGTCTCTGTTTTCTTGTTTTTTGTATGTTTTGCAAGTGATGTTTTTCCAACAATGGTATCAGAGCCTTCATCTTAAGGGGTTTATTCTTGTTTTGTTTTTGTGATTTTTAAAATAAATTTGAGAGTTTGGGTTGTGTTTGAGAGAAAGAATGAGTATTTAAAAAAAAAATTATCTTTGGGCTGTAAAATAACAGTTTTTTGGAGTCTTTAGAAGGGTTGTGTGTGAGAAAGAAGAAGAGAAGAAAAAAATGAGTGTTTGACAATTGAATCTCAGCTTTGATGTGTTTTTTAGTTCAAGTTGAAATATAGCTTTATCAAAGTTATGTTTGTTTTTTTTTTAAAATTCCACCATTTTAATGGTGAGAAGCATGTTGATTGTTGGTTGTTAAAGGGACCTTCATGTCCTTAAACTGAATTTGTTGATAAAGAGACTGGCAAGTCTCAAAACAGCAAAGATGAAGCGACCGAGATGTCGTAAAACTGTAGAATTTGCTGTTGAAGGGACTGATATGTCCATAAACTGTAGAAAAAATTTGTTTGAAGGGATCTTAGCATGTCTAAAAGTTGCAAATTGAAAAATTTATTATTGCTATTGTTGTTGGTGTTGTGATTTAAGATTAAGCAAAAAATTTATAAAATTTGACAACTTTATGAAGAAGAGTTATTGTTAAGGAGGAGACTAAAATTTGTTTGAGCCCTCCAATTCTAGCAAAAATCTCATTAAGAAGGAGTGTTGGAGATGTTGAGATTTTTGCTTAAAATCCAAAAAAAATCAAAAAAGGAATGGTGGTCCATAAATTTAGAAAGTTAGTGTTAGGTGGATTTGTTGTTAATTGAAAGAGTCATTCTCTTATTATAAAAGAGAGGCTTCTCTGTTGTAAAAGTGTGGGAGTTAAAGTGCGAATTAGAGTGAGAAAGTGAGAGAAAAATTTATGTATTGGTCTGAATATGAAGAAGAAAAAGAAAAGAAAGAAAATGTGATCTTCTTTCTTTTATTTTTGCTAGTCTATATGTAGCTTTTTCTAATAACAATTATGAGTTTGAAGTTTCAAATTTCAGCCTCTATTTTTTTTTAAATTTAGTCTCTGTTTTCTTATTTTTGTATGTTTTGTGAGTGATATTTTTCCAACAGAAACTATTTTCTTTATAGGGGTCAAAGACGATCGTCTATTATATGTTGTGTCTCATTACATTTTCTTGTAACAAAGTTGTTTTTCTCTATGTTTTCAAACCCGACCCAGTTTTAGAACCGGTGAAGGCAGAGAATCACATATCAAAGATTCACCAATAAAGGTAGAGGTTCATGATTTTTTCATTCTTGTTTGTGGATTATTGATTAATAAATCCAAGATGGGAGATGCATTATTTATGCATTTGGTTTAAATTGTGTAGACTTCCTTATTGAGAAAACCATAAACAACAATAAGTAAGTCCTCAATCATGAGTTATAAAATTCAGGGGATTCATCTTCTCTTTTCTTTTTGATTATTGTATATTTATTTATTTTTATTTTGCATTTTATATTTTCTTCACATCTTTTTGTATTATTTTTTTGAAGGATTAATTGCACTTACACATAATATGTTGATTCATATATGCAATAAAGCGAAGGAAAAAATTATTTTATTGATCATCTATCCAAGCATGTATGGTAATTTTTTACCTTGAATAAAGTTCTCTTAATTACTATTTTCTCTCTCTCAAAGTTGATTAAATCAGATTTTATATATAGTTTTCGGATCAATGTTTGTTTGAAGAATGTCTTATGTACTACATATATCACTTTATTATAATTTAGGAAACTTTATTATCACTCAGTCACTCATGAACAACGGAGTAAGGGAGTCATATTATGAGAACTAAAAATGGCTCATACAATATGGACCATGTTAGGTAGGCCCAAATGCTCTAAGAAGCAAACCTCTATACGTCTAGACATTCAAGCCTAAACAAATACCAAAAATAAGGCACAAGTCCTCATAAGCAAGGCCACCCGTGCCTCGTCTTCACACTCATCTAGGCACAGACACCTCATTCTAACAATACCTCGCCTTGCCAACGGATGATCCAGTTTAGCTTACAAGAAAAATCTTTACCAACAACTCCTTATAAGCTTGACTAACACACAATCCCTACCACCTTTCTGGAAATGGGATTCTGTCACTTTAACACAAAACTCCACAGCATCCAAAACAAATGTATCATTACTTTTTCCAACCACATAATAATGCGACCCTGTCCCATTGAGTACTCGTATCTATGCAACTCAAGACTACTACAAATACCCAACTGTCTCCTACCTTCAAAGGACTCATGGGTGGGAAAGTAAGAAAGGGAACACTTGGTAATCCCTACAATCATATTAGTCTCTCAGTCATCCACTAAGAGGTTATCCTTTTCTCTTTGAGCAGGTTTACTATTTGGAGTCTGGCGCCCAATGACTTTCTTTCCCTACTGGAAAAAGTCACAGTGAAAGTCTCTCAAACCCTCTTACTCAAGGAAGCATTGGTATCATATCCAACTTCAATCTTTCTTCAAACCTTTAGCTTCATACTTGCAGTCACACTGATTTAAGCATAGGAAGGCCTATGTTAGGCTATAGGCTTGACGCGACCTCCTAACGCTTTCTTTCCTTATGTCTTTACCATAGAGGCTAAAATCCAACACTAGCTTAGAAGCTTAATTCTAGTCCTTCCATCTAGCGAGGTTAGCACCTTCTATCTAGATAGGTCAACACCTTTAACAGTGTAAGGTCCAACACCTTCATCCATAAAAGGTCTAACACCTTCTAGTGACCATGATCCAACACCTTCGACTTAACTCTTCAACACCCATGAAGATTCACTGCCTCTTACAATCTCAGCAAGCCCATGATTGATCTTGGCCTAGTCTTTTATCTCTCTCTCTCAAAAGGCAAGACTAATACTTTCCAAGAAGTCTAATCCCATCACTTGGCGCTAGCCTTAGGTCTCGACTGATGGGTGGTCTCAAGGCCCGGGACACTCCCATCTAATTAGGAGAGAAAAAACTCCATAAGGAACATACCCAGATATGCAAGCCAAAACAAAAGGTAGTTTTAAGTTTTTAGAAAACTAAAAATAAGAAAATTACAATGGTATCAAATGGTTCAATTTTTTTTTATGAAATGATTTTACATAAATTTAATTTTTGAAGAATTAATTGTTTGTCACGTCGCCAAAAATTTTATAAACAATAATTGAATTCAACTTTGAAAAAGTAATTTACATATACAAGTATATATAGATTTGAGTTAATGAAAATGGATGAGTAGATTATATTAGTGAAAGGAAAGATAAAGATGTATGTACATTTATTATTATTTGAGTACATATGGTTTTAGATGCAATTATTTATTGACTAAAAACAACCCATCAAGATATTGGTGGGAGGAGAGAAAGTGTTATTTATTGCTCATTTTTCTTTGGAAATTTTTGTCATTTCCATTATCATAATATAATAACCCAAAAAGGTCATTATATTTAGGTAGGAAAATGTCAGGACACTTACAAAACACTTACAATTTTTGGCTAGGGGAAATTAGACTAATGGAATGTTAACACTCATTATGTAATGTTTAAAATCAACGGGATGTATATAATGAAGACATTTGCCTCCCCCATGTCTCTAGCATAAAATATTGTGGATATATATAAAAAATGAACTTTCAATATATTAGATTAGGATAAAAAAATATTATTTTGAAACATAAGTATTATGATAACCTAAATTATATGTATGTACTATTAGTTTCTATTGCAACAATTTATAATTTTAAGAATTGACATCAATTAATAAGTGAATTTGCTATTCATTTTATTAATCAAGATTTAATTTTCCATCAAATCATAAGTGAGATTTTTTTTTCTTATATATATGTATAATTTACCTTTAATTAGACCACATATAAAAAATGAATTTAGGATTCATTTGGATGAGCAGTTAGGAGCTAACTTTTTTAAAGTTTGAGCTCTCAATTATTAGCATGAAGTGTTTGATAAAATTAATATTTGAAATAGCGTTTCAAAATTGAGCAGTTTAAAAACATAATCAAAATTTTGAAAGTTGAAAATTTTAGCTATTAGCATTTGATCCTTCATATAAAATTTTGTATTGAATTGAGTGATATCTCTTTTACAACGTGTTTACAAGCCTATTTATAGGAACTATACAGGGGTATCCTAGTAAATAAAAATAATAATAATCCTTACTCTAATAGGAAAGTACAAACTAAACAGGCCCACTATAAACAAACGGGCCTAGATAAAACCTATAGCCGACAGCTGTTCAATTAACCTCCAAGTGTAAGGCCTTCTCTTTTTGGATCGGTGTCAATAATGTCCTCTACAACCATTTGCCCTTGAAAAGGCCAAGGGTTGTATTCTGTATAAAATCGGCTGAACCTTTTACTCAAATTGATTTCCTCCCAGTTGCTCGGGTAGCTTGGATTTTTGATATTCTCTTAAAGCCCAAACTTATCACGTATATCCATCTTTTCATGACATAAATAAATCGTTACATCGCTTCGTATTCCGTACCTCATTAACTATTGCTACAGAACATCTATAAATATGGAAAGGGTTTCATTTTTTTCTTTACCAAATAGTAAAATCAACTTCCCTCAGTAAAATTCTCTTGTTTGGGCTAAGAATCTCTAATCTCTGCAATAGTTTAAGCTTTCTTTAATTAAGTTCTCACCCTTTTTTTGGCCTTGATCTTTCTTCTTACTGATTTATTTCATTTGCATAATTCGCCCTTTTTATCTTTTGCAGAATGAAGTTGAAAGGAAAAGAAGTCTCCTCCAGCAAACCCCAGAAAACTTTTGATACTGTGGCCGAATCTAATGAGTCAATTTCTCTCAAGGTACTTAATGAATCCTCGATTGGTTTAATTTTGGAACCAATTCTGACCGAACGTAAATCTTCCTTTGAAAAATATATATTCAATATGAACACTCCTCCTAGATTTAGTTCTGAGAACTTTTTGCATCCTTTGATTTATGGAAAAGCTCCTCGGTCATGGCCCATTATACCTGATGAATACACTTTTTAGTATAACCGACTAGCCCCTATCTACTCTGATCACTGGGAATCCTTAGGTATTAACGAATTTTTAGAATTCTCTCTGGTTAGGATCGGCCTTTAGAAACACCTATTATTCCCAGTATTACTTTTTTGGTCGGCCAAGAGTAATATCTTTACTTGTGGGTTCGATCCTATGTCTATTACTTTGTTTGACTTGGCTGTCCTTTTCAGCATTCCATTAACTGGGGAGAATATAGATGTATCTTTAATTGCTGAAATAGATGATCTCGACATTGACTTCGGTAAGACTGCATGTAACTCTAGCAATGTTTTAGCCAATAACTGAACCTCAGACCCTAAACCAACCTTGAAGGAACATGTTGCATTTTTGCTCTACTGGTTGTGCAAGTTTATCTTTTGTACTGCCTCGATTAAAGTTACTAAAGAGCATCTTAAAATTGCCAAAGCCTTGGCTTCAAGGCGCAAATTGGCACTCGACCCATATATCCTTTCCCATATATACCGAAGCATTCATACTGTCCATTATGGAGGAGATTCTCATTCTTCGTTTGGAACCATCTGTGGTCCTTTATGGATGGTTCAACTCTGGCTATTAGCTTATTTTCCTGAACTTTCTCAAAATAACCCAAAACCTCCACCAGACTCGATTCCTAACTATAGCCAATGGGCTCGGGATCTTTCTTTCAAAAATATTGAATTTAAACAAGTTTTCACTTTCTTTTATGCTTCCGAGCATCGCTTGCCAACTCTTTTTTACCCTTTCCATCCAACTATGTTCAGCCCCTCATAGACTAAGTTTAAATATGAAAACCTAACTATCAACAATGAATCAGTCCTAAAAGAGTGAGCTGACTCTTAGGCTAGTGTTCTACATGCTCGAGATCTCCATTTTAGCACCATTTTAGACATGAAATGTAGTGTTGAAGTATATCACCCGAATATGTATGCTAGACAATTAAGCTTAACCCAAGGTTTACCTTTTCCTGCTGCATTTTTGGTCAACTATGGTCATGCAACTCGGCCCCTCGTTTCTTTAGATTTGATTCGAGAGATCAACAACTTGTATGAGACAAGAATAGCCGAGTTTGAAGTTGAAAACCTTCCCATTTTACCCAACCAAACCGATCTTTTTGTGAATTGGTGGTCTGATTTTGTGAAAAAATGAATGTCTGAACCTGTGGACCTAGTGTGGTCCATACAAGATTTTACTACTATAAAGTATGCCTCAACTAACATCGGCTCATCTCATGCTATGCAGGGCTCAGGATCGGCCAAGACCAAAGGTATGCACCTATGTGAAATTATTTCATTTGAAAAATTCTATGGCATCAAATATAATTACATGCAACCAAATGAAATGTATCGGCAAATAAATAAAATTCAAGCCGAACTTCAAACTGAGGCCAATAAAAGAATGTTAATTAAAAGGGAGAATATTGACCTAAATTGAGTTTTCAATTTAGTCACTCTCCATTTTGATCTTGACAATCAAATTGAATAGTTCTAATATTTCATTTGAGTTTGTTTTAACATATAAAATAACTATAAAGTACTTTGTTTTGAAGAACTTAGAAAATCTTCTAAGTAATCTGCATGACCTATAAATCGCGCTCGCAACATGTCCATTGCACCCGCAATATGAAAGTCGCGCCCGCAACAACTTCATAGCGATCGCAATATTGCTAAAACCCAAAATGCACAATTCAGGCAGAAAGGTTAGCGTCCACCATTGCGCACGCAATCCAGAACGCGATATAAATATCACGACCGCAACAAGATTATCGCGAACGCGACATTCATATACTGAGAAGGATTTGCAATGGTAACTTCAACATTAAATGGAAAGGTGCCACGTGTCACTAGCCATTGGGCAGATATGGATATCGCGACCGCTAAAGAGATGTAGCGACTGCGATTAGTCAATCACGAGAGCAATATTTGTGTGTGACCGCGAAATTGGTCTGACGGAGCATTTAATGCTGATTTTGTAGCTGTTATAGGAAGATTTACTCCATACCTTTTGTAACAACTCTTTTATGGAGGGAAACTATAAGTACCCCCATTAAGAGCCTTAGGTACATACAACAACCTTTTTATCTACAAAACTTTTGCAAATTTATTTCTCAATCTTTCAAGTTTCATTTAACACTTAGTGTGTTTGTTGTAAAAGCATTCATGCTTAAAAGGGTTTAGTGTTAGCCATTAAACACTTGTTAGGTTGGGGAGTGATCCTTTGTAAAACTTTTGTTGGGTTAAGTGTTAGCCTTAGTGAAAACACTTGTGAGGTTTTTAGTGTGAGCCTTGAAAACACTTATAAAAGTTTAGTGTGAGCTTTAAACACTAAGTTGGGAGTAAACTTGTTAAAACTCCATAGATAGTGGAACACCCAATTGTTGATTAGGGAATGGATGTAGGATTGGTTATAATCCGAACCACTATAAATCCTTGTGTCTTTCTATTTTTCTACTTTTTCTCAATTAAATTTTTAATTGTCCACTAATTCAACCCCCCTTCTTAGTTCATCTTAGGCTACAAGTGGTATCAGAGCATTGGTCTCATCTTTACAAACTTAAGTGCGTGAGAAAAGATCAAAATGGCCAATAAAGGGATCAATCACCTCAAGCCTCACTTTGATGGCACCGATTATGCTTATTGGAAGTATAGAATGGAAG